>JAOBAZ010074667.1:0-11972 GCA_026546875.1 Pteroeides caledonicum | reverse complement strand
TTAACCAATCAGATAAGAAATGAAACTCTGGGAAGTAGCGGTAGCGGTAGTGGAAGTCAAATCTGAATCTCCCTATTAATAATGACTGGGCTCAAGCAAAGGGAATACACGTGGTCGAGGCCGAGTTGGTTGACATCGGCAGCATTTCTTGCAATCTGATTGATTAGCAATAGTACGGTTAATGTTCAAATCGCACTGTTGCAACGTTAATTACGCATCATTTTTTCGCCAATCAAATTAAGGCATTTAACAAGCAAGCAATCAGAGACGAGTTGTTCAAAGGAAGGTTAACGCTAACCCAGGGTTGAACGTTAAACCACTGTTTTAACTCAGTATGTTAGAATACACAGTTTTCGTTAAAAATTCACATCACAACTCTTAAACCTATTCACAACAGTTCTGTTAAGTTTCAACAAACAGTCTCCACTAATTTTGCTTCTCATCGTTTTACTAACGCAGGGTTAAGCTATCCCAGATTACCGCCCTAGTTAAATTTTGTCCTAAACGTACATGTATGTTCAGTGAATTTTTGCTGACAGCCTAATTTTTTTTTCAGTGGGGAAGAGAAGTTGGAATGGTATGTATATCTACACGCGCAAAAATATTACAGGGTTCAACAATGTTGTTGACTCAACAACCCCTGAACAGTATTAATATCATGCTTGAACAAGGTTGTTGAGCGGACAGTACTGTTCATGGCTGTTGGAACAACGTTGAACAATGTTGTTAAACCTGTTGGTTCAACAACGTTGTTCATAGCTGTTGTTTTCAACAGCCATGATTTATCATGTTATTTATCATAACATGATAAATCATGGCTGTTGATAACAACAAGTAAGAACAACATTGATATCAGCTATGAACAGGTATGATATCAAATTGTTTCACCTGGCCAGCTCAAGCATGTTCAATCCTGTTGAAAACAGCATAGAACAACATTGTTAACAGCTGCAAACAGGTTGTGCGATTCCGCACGTGATTAAAATCAGGAAAATGGATTTCTATTTTGTTGCTAGTTCCAGGCCTTTTGGTCACGGTCAGATCAGAGAGATACCCAAGTGCACCAGGCCATCCAATGTAAAATCAATTACCGTGAAGGTTTTATATTTGATAAAAAACTGAAACAAACAAAAAACCAAAATAATAAACAAATAATAATAAAATATATATTTACTAATAATTACTAATTAGACTTGCATAATTATTAACAATTACTATCTGAAATAATTTTAGAAAAGTAACCCTCAAGTTAACATACCACTTCATTCCACCGAACATTTCTACATTGTAACAAAACCATTGAAGGATGTCTATCCCATGATGCCAGTACTCCGAGATCCCGATGGAGGAGTTTATTTACGTGAATGGAGTGGCGGTATTCTTGCAGGCGGATTTGAACCAAGGGGAAAACCTGTTTTCTATGATAATAAAATCCCTGAAAAGTTCGAATTTCAGCTTCTTTCAGAAGACTGGGATCATTTTGGTGAGAAAATGACGTTTGTTATGTAACATCTCAATTACCAGTTTGTCTAATTGTTTTTTTGCTTATGCGAGTTTTTAAGGAGTTCTCATGAATGAAATTCTTCATCGATACCCACCAATTGCTAATGCTGAAATTCGTCAAATGGTCAATGGACCTGAAAGTTTTACCCCTGATGGTCATCATCTTTTAGGACCTGTGCCAGAGGTAAAGTTACTGTACCTGTAACTGTAGGGGTATAACTGTGTGTAACAGTGTTATTTTGCTAATTTTTAGATTACAAATTACTATGTTGCATGTGGAATGAATTCAGGTGGTGTTGTGTGTGGTGCTGGCATTGGTCGCGCCATAGTCGAGTGGATCAAGGACAAGCGACCAACATTGGATCTCAGATCCCTGGACATCAAACGATTCTCTCGTCACCATAACAACAAGACCTATCTTCGTGACGTGGTTGCGGAAACGTTAGGTCGTATCTATAAGTTGCCTTATCCTTTAAGTGAGGTCCAGACAGTTCGGAACATGAGATGCTCCCCTCTTCACGACACGCTTCACTCTTGTGGTGCTTCCTGGGGGAACGTAATGGGATGGGAAAGACCAGAGTGGTTCTCAAGGGATAGCACAGGTAAATGCGAAAGATAAATAATTGGATGGATGTCTTTAAATGCCTATGAAGGGAAAATTATTATTTTATCTAAAACTCGTAAAACTATATAGTTATTTGGCAGTTTTTTTTACTGGCTTCGTTGTTGACATAGTTCAGTTTGTTTGCGACGTGAAGTGCATCTCCACTATCACCGAATTCTTAGAACCTGTGTACTGGAATCTTGGTATTCTAGTAAAATACAGAGTATTTTTAGAAGTTTTAAAACTGCAGCTATTACGTTTTTTGTGTGACTAGTTATGCATGAATTTATGACGCACTTAGCATGCACTTGGTAATTTTCGCTCCATAGGCACTTAAGAGGGAATATGCCATAAATAATCAGCAAATTCACCAGTTTAGCAAAATTCAGTATGTGATAGTTATGATGTAATCGTATGATAACGATATCGATTAAAAGCTTACAGGAACAGGAGGAACGCTGGAGGGGTCTAAATGAAATCCCAGCTATCGTACGCTACAGAGGTGTGGTCTCCGGCGAAAAACATCACGCTGTCGAGACGACTAGAGAGAGTGAAGAAACGGGCGACTAAGTGGATTCTGGGGAGCGGAGACATGAGATACAAAGTACGTTTGATGGCATTGCATCTACACTTCGAGACCATTACATTGCAGACGAGCTATCGGTCATCTCGGAGGTGTCCAGCTGTCTACGGAATCGAAATTAGCAGTGCTTTTTTTGACTTATTTCATGATCATTGACGTTTTCCTTGGTCTAACGTGAAAACATTTTTGTGTTACTTAGATCCAAAAGGAGACAACGACACATTTGGTAAACCAAGATGGTTTGATAATATGAAAGTTGAAGTTGAAGCTTGTGTTAATGGAGTTGGAGTAATCGATACAACTGCCTCATTAAAAATACTAATATCGGTAATTTAAATATGTTAATATACGGTGAACGTTTTAAAGTTATTTTCCCAAGTTCATTAACAGTTCATGAAACAATAGCAAAAAACGTTTTCTAGTGTGCTAGTTCTTTGAAGCACGAGTGGCAGAGGTGGTTAGCGCGTTGCCTCTCACCACTAGATAGGCCCAGTTGATCAGGGTTAGTACTTGGATGGGAACACTCTGATCTCGAAATTAACCAAATGAACAGAACTTAATTGATCTCTCGTGTGCTTCGAGGGTTTTTCTTCAGGTACTCTTGTTTTCCTCCTTCAGTAAAATCAACAATTTCTGGGATAGGAGTGTCGCACATCTTTGGTTTATATGCCCCTAGTAAGAGGAGCCGTCTGGTTGTACCTTGACCCTGTAAATAGGCAGGCAAGCAAGTTAGTAAAGTCCCGGGCACATGTGCGATTTATTTCCCGCGCAGGCAACGCAACAGGCCAAATTCCATTAAGTTCCATTGCGTTGCCTGCGCGGCTGAAGTAGCGACACCGTCAGACTACAATTGCGTTGCTGTGCGCGATATGGGACACCTGCGATTTTGATTCTCGCACAGGCGACGCAATGAAATTTGACTTGTTGTGTTGCCTGCGCGAAAAATAAATTGCACATGTGCCCCGGACATAATTAACGCAAAAGTTAAATTGCTGCTATGTCAACTACAAAGTTTTAAATTTTATGAATCTAAATGTGAAACCAACATAGGTTCAACATCAAATATGTTTATATAGGGTGCTTCCGCCTTAAACTTCATGCAATCTTTGTGTAGCAACAATGTTGATGTTCCAGTTGGCGAAATCGTTCGTACTTTATTATTAAATTCAAAAGGAGGAATTGAAGGATTTTGTACTATTTGCAGGATTGAAAGTAATAGGTACTGTATGTTGAGGATCTCTAATATTTATGTATGGAACAAAATATTTTTTGTTTTTCATTTTTTTATAACGTCTTTTCCATTAGGTTCCTTCTGCTTGATTCCATTAAGCAATCAACATTTTTGCTTCACTGGGTTTCCTTGCATGCCAAGGAATTTTCAGACATAGATGTAACTGATGTTACATCCGGCTTGTCAGGTTTATCTCTTGTGGGACCTGCATCAAAAAAAGTTCTTCAATCAATGACGCAGACTTCTTTAGATGACAAGAATTTTCCAATCAATTCAGTTAAGGTAATGTGAATCGTGTTTTTTTAAAATGATGACACCATCTAGCCCACGTAGTAAATCGACTTTCTCACCTGGCGTTAAAGTCACACGTAAATACGTTCTGGTTAAGTTAATTGACTGATTATATGACCTCACACATCAAACTAGTCATACGTCGATACATACACCTTTCACAATGCACCTTTCACGATGTACCTTTTACCATGCACCTTTCACGATGCACTATGCACCATGCACCTTTCACGATGCACTATGCACCATGCACTATTCACCGTTGACCTTGCACCATGCATCTTTCACCATGTACTTTTACCATGCACATTTCACCATGCACTATGCACCATGCACCTTTCACCATGCACCGTGCACCTTTCACCGTTGACCTTGCACCATGCACCTTTCACCTTTCACCATGCACCATGCACCGTGCACCTTTCACCGTTGACCTTGCACCATGCACCTTTCACGATGTACCTTTTACCATGCACCTTTCACGATGCACTATGCACCATGCACTATTCACCGTTGACCTTGCACCATGCATCTTTCACCATGTACTTTTACCATGCACATTTCACCATGCACTATGCACCATGCACCTTTCGCCATGCATCATGCACCATGCACCGTTGACGATGCACTATGCACCATGCATGCACCATACACCTTTCACCATGCACCTTTCACGATGCACCTTTCAACATGCACTATGCACCTTTCACACTGCACCTTTCACAATGCTTCTTTCGACATGCACCATGCACTTTTCACCATGCACCACACACCATGTACCATGCTAACCATCTAACTGATCATATGCAAAAAGCTTTTTTATTGTGTTTCCATAGAAAATTGATGTCGCTTATGCAGTTGATGTTCTTGTTGCAAAGAAAAACGATGAATGGAATTTGTTTATGTTGCCAGAGGTAAGATAATTGATCCAGTTCTAGGACTGAATTTGAATTTAGCAAAAATTTGCACGAGTTTGCATAATTATAACTTTCTATTATTTCTGTCTTCTTAGTTTTTAAGAAACGTTTACACCGAAGTTATGAAAGCTGGCAAAGAACACGACATTCAAAATGTCGGCCATCGTTCTTTGGATGCACTTCGTATTGAACATGGAATACCGTCATATGAAAGTGATCTTAGTTGTTCTGTTTTACCACAATACGCTGGTCTACAATCATTGGTTGATCAAGAAAAGGTGAATTATTGTTGAACATTGTATATTCACTTGCGCTACTGCGGCAGCAAAGCCGTGGGCATTAGAGGCTGGTGCCACACCCCCAATTTTTCTGTAAAGGGAAAATGTGCCTTATATGGACTTATTTTTATATAGAAAATTAGTCATAGGTGTCTTATTAAAACAGATACATGACATAATGACCAAAAACAGTGAATCAGACGACGGCTAATGGTTTAAAAAATATGCTGTGACAATTCAGTGCTTGTAAAAGATATCATTCGGCCCGTAGCGTTTGTTTATTTTTGAACTATTGATTGATCGTACTTTGAAAAAATATAGAGTAAAACTTGTGGAAGTATTGAGGTATCATCTATAACTTACAACATTAACGTACGTGAAGCAAATGGCAAAAATAATCTTTCTTATTTTGTTGTTTTTGTCGGCCATTTTGAAATTTTTCTGACTTCTACACTTGGCCACTGTTTGGCAATTGTGGCCGACTGGTGTTCCCTGGGAAGCCCGCTTTTATACGGCGTCTTCCTTTTTAAAAGGTAACATTAAAACTAACGCGGTAAAAACTTTAGGAGATATTTTTAAAGTTCATACCTTTAATAATAATGGAAATCATCGTAAACTATTCGGTGTGTTGTAGTTCGTGGCGCTAAATTAATTGATGATTACTCGTCTCATCCGAGTGTATCGCCAAAAGTGTTGCAAAAAAGGTTAGTATAAACAACATAAATCTGTAGGAAATTTCGTTGTCGTAAAAAACACGAAATCTTACATAATTTCGTCACACCGTTCTCCAAGTGTTTCACTCTGAAGCTCGGATATTGCTTTTCAAACGCCTATATCGTTTTGAATGTACAAGTTTGGACGTTCAAATTTGGTCATGCCACGTGTAACAGAATAAACTTTCGTCTGAAGTAGTGTTGGGTGATATGTTTCTGGTGACCTTAAAAACTTAGTATAAGGAGATGACATAACAAATGTTTAGAAAAGAAGCCAGTTGACTATTTAATACTCTTATGATATTCCTAATAATAATATGGCTTGTATCTGTAATTCAGTTCACACAGATATCAAATTGTATTTTGATGTTAAACGTACTGTAAAGAAACTACAAACACTTGCGAATACTCTTTTCTCTTTCAGTTTAACGCAAACCTCGGTAGTATATCCTCACATGATAAAACCAAACGTTTAGCACACCTCACTATCCATAATCACGACGACGACAATTTCCCCTGGGGCGGGGAGCCTGTTCTCCATCATGGCGTCATTGTTGGCATGACGACGTCCGCATCCTATGGTTTTGTTGGAAACAAACCTGTTGCCATGGCGTTTGTGACTCTCCCAGATGAACTGGATGATGGGAGTAGAGACTTCGAGGTAGAAATTGCAAACAGAGTGTACCCTGTGGACGTTCGTTTGGTCAACATTCAGAATTAAAGTTTTAACGGCGTTGTAAGCAACACTGGATTTTGATATTTTTATTTAATTATTTGGTTGTTTGATTACGTGTATGACATCCGGTACCTGTGATGTCATACTGGGATGATTTCAAATATTTATGTTACTGGTATGGTTCGAAAGTACAATACGAAACCGATGCAGCGATACTGGTGCTTTATCAATTTTTAGTATAATCTTACTAGTAAATAATGGCTTTTAAGCACTTTGCTTGGTTAGTGTCTAGTGAATATGAGCATAGTTACTAGAGCACATCGTTTGGAAACTTGATTAAAATTCAATAGATCTCATTACTTATGTTTGGTTATGGTTTATGCAAGTTTGTGGTCTTTCCTCGTCACATGACTATTGTCTTTCGGGGTGAATGACCAATAAGAGTGCTTCAAATTTCTATTGTTCAATCTTACGGGTGAATGATTGGGTCAAATCATTCCTATTGGTTGTTTGGCCCAGAAAACAATGTGCACGTGATGCGGAAGAACCCTAAACTTGCATAAACCTGGCCAATAACATAGATAATGAGTTCCATTGAATTTTGATTAAGCTTCCAAACCATGTTCTCCAACAACTATATGAGGCATTATTTACTAGCTAGACAAGCAAATGTTTTCTCTCCAAGTTCGCTTCCCAACGTCGTTTAAAAAGTCATTTTTTCATTCATCAACCAGTAAAATTCTACTAAATAATTGTTTAATTCAGTCGCTGTGATTATCGTTGAATATTCACCTCGACTTCGGTAAATAATTGTTCAATAACCTGTGATCCAGATGATCTGATGGAAAGCAAAAGGACTGGGACTTTAATCATTTGTGACACCCTTG
Organism: Pteroeides caledonicum; assembly: GCA_026546875.1. Classification (NCBI taxonomy): domain Eukaryota; kingdom Metazoa; phylum Cnidaria; class Anthozoa; order Scleralcyonacea; family Pennatulidae; genus Pteroeides; species Pteroeides caledonicum. The sequence goes on along the minus strand of JAOBAZ010074667.1, from coordinate 4,289 downwards.
ATCTTTTGTGAAAATCTTTGAACCTTTGTGTCTGTAGTTTGTACCTACTGTCTCAAAAAAACTGATTGAGGGCAATGTGTTGTATAATAGATTACTTATTAATTGGTGATATTATAATATGTAGCACAATAATAGATTATTTATTAATTGGTTTTCAAAATGTAAAGTTGCAATATTTTGTTACCGAGTGTGTTATCAACCGTGATGCTTTGCGTACTCAATTCTACTTCACAGCCATTTCAATTGAGGCGAGAAATTCAGATTTCGGTTTTTAATCTCTCGACCATTTTATGTATATACTTGTTCATTTCAACTTGTTTATTCAGAAACAGGGGTTACAAAAATATTCATCGCCGTTTGTTGTTATTGAATAAATCACTTTCCAAGGTAAGATGTTAACAGTAATAATTGCAAAGCAAGACGGTTAACTCTTTATTACGAAAATATATATAGCTTTATTTTATCTTTTTAACTATTTTAATGAGAAACCGACGGATTTTTTGACTTAGCCATACCGTTTCTTTCAATCCACTTTTTTCTCATTTCCTTTGCCTTCTTTTCCACTTCTTTTAATCTATCCTGTTCTTTTCGTAAAGCTTCTATTTCTTTTTCAAAAAGCCACTTGTCGTAACGATCCTGCGACATTCGTCGTCGTCGCTCGGCTTCGTCAAGCTCTTGATCCCGAAGGTCAATCCACCCGTGTTCTTTCGTTTTCTCGCGAGACTTTTCTTTCAACCATTCTTCATAACTTTTCCCGCGGTGTTGATGTTTTCTTTTGGCTTCTTTCTCGAATTCTTGTTTCTTTTTTAATGCTTTGATATTCATGTCTTTGATGATCTGTTTTTCTTTGTCCGTGAGCCATACCTCAAAAGATTTACGTCGCCTGTCGTTATGTTTCTTCAGCCTATTTTCCTCCATTATTTTCTGTGTCGCCCTCGACTCATCCATTGAACGGCTACGAATTCTGGGAAGAAAATCTTCGTCAAAATGATCGTAGTTTTCTCCTGCTGTTAAGAAAAATCAGTAAATGGCTTAGTGTATAGTTTAGATTAAATATTGGAGCATTTCCCCTTTAAAGTTCCTCTAGCACTAATGTAATAATGGATTTGACCACCTTCGCATTCTTAAAAATAATTTCAGTGCGGTGTGTTCTGACATTTTGAAAAGTGCGAAGGTTCTCACCAAAAGTATATGTTCTTAATAGTTCAATAGAACTACTTTTCTGAGTACCAGGCCCCCAGGCATAACACATCTTTTTGAAAAGGCTTATATATCACAAACTTTAGAACTAAATCAAAAAAGTTTGAAGAATTAACTAACTTTAAAAGAGCATGTGTCAAATCCGTAAAGATCCCACAAGTGATATGAGTCGTTAAAGATACACTTTAAGGTCTACCTCGATGAAATTGTGTATTGCAAGCAATTGTTATTTTTACGCTTGTGATCAAATAATACATCAATACGAGATCACGAGCGCAGGAGAGAGCCTGGGTATGAGGTTGATAGTGCTCACTATAAATGTATTACCATTCAATGGCCTATACTGCTAATCTCACATCAAATTGACAACCGCATGCAACAAGCTTTAAAAGGGCCATTCCATGGAACTCCGTGGACTGAAAGGATATAATCAATAGTGACGCATCAAACCCCAGTAACAACACCTGGCCGACAACATGTAAGGTCATACCAAACAAACTACTCTCACATTTGAGAATTCCTTCATATCTGGAACAAAGTTAAAATTCATTGCCAATGTCTAATAATTATATTTGGTATTTTACCTAAACTTTGCTCTATAAGACATGCATGAACATCCTTAGATCGCGTTTTTTGTGGCCCAGGGTCGCTCTTTTTTCGTTCTTCGTTACGTTGCAAGATTTCCTTTGAATACGCCGATAAGTTATCGGTTATTTGTTGGCTATGGTCTTCATATTTTGATACGTTCGGGATTTGAGGTATTCTCATATTGTTCATAGCTTCTGACGAACTTCTTTCTTCGTCTCGTACAATTTGAATGGTTCCTTTCTCGACGCGAATCTCTTGAATCTCAACAAGCTCATGTTTATTGACTTTTGGTGGTTGAACTATGGCGAGTTTTCGTCTCCTCGACTGGGAAGAGGGTCTAAATATTGGTTTTGTTATGTATCCTGGTCTAGTATGGTGCAAAATAGATTCACCAACATCTTTGTCTTTAAGATATTCTGCGGAACTTCTTCCCGCACACGTTTGGTCAACTTGTTCTCTTCCCGAGTGGATTCCATTCGAGTCTTTGTCAACAAGTTCATTAATTCCCTCACGCATGTGACAATTACTTTTTTTGGTGTTCAAATGCACTTCAAAAATGTTCCCGTTTGGGTGTGATGGTAGTTCGTACGTTTTAGTGTCATTGACTTCATTTATTTTATTCTCACTTGATTTAGATTGCAGATCAGCTCCAGTATTCGTCTTTTCTTCAAAAACACCGCTAACACAAAGACTTCCGACTTTCTTAGGCTCTTGTCCCCCCGCTGGCGTATGGCTACTCGGTTGCCGCCTCTCCATTTAGTGAACCACAGTCAACGCTTTATCTGCCTATAAATGTCTGTTATAGTGACCGCTTTTGCAGGTGATTCGCTTATCAGTGTACAGTTTGGTACAATGTTGTTCATTCAATCCGTTGCTATAGCTTGCTTGAACACAAAGAGCAACCTCGGCGTTGTTTTGTGCAAATTATTTACCTATTTAATTAAATCATGGCCATAAACGCGGGTTGTCGGTATTAATATGAAATACTTTGATTGGTTAACGCGTAATAAAATGTGATTGTTTTTTCAGTCATAAAGAATTTTTTGCGACATCATCGAGTACACTAACGTAATACTGTTAATCATGGTACATCAAAGTAGCACGTGAATACATTACATGTATTTGCAATATTTCTTAGCAAATAGTGGTTTGGTACACTAAATAGTTATATAAATAGTTTTCAAAATGTCTCTTGAGTACTGAACGTTTCGGTACTTGAGTCACTTGACTATTTACACAAAGGTGGCGAGAGAATATAGATTTCATGTTGTAGGAAGATAAATATCTCACAAATATATAAGCGCACGCATGCAGATAAGTATAATGATGATGTTACTGCGAGAACTTAGACACCATATCTTTGACCTAACATCACGTGAAATACAGACAATAACAAAGTATTTTGACTTTGAAAATATCCAAAAATTTATATAACGCAACTAAGAAGCAAAAAATTAGTTCTTAAAGCTCTTTAATGCTTTATGTATATTTATGATTATTTCATTTTCTTGCCGTTGACAATATTAGCAGTATTATCAAGGTTTTTCATTTATGTTTACAAAACCCTGGCCGTCGTCCTTTAATACGCTAATATATTATAAGAAGCTGACTACATGGGCAATTTTCTGTTTGTTCTGAACTTCCAGACTAGCTATAATCGATGTGCAAAATACCACTTATTTTTATCGCAGATTGATAAGTTCATGAATTGTCGCGTTAAATTGTCGTATATTAGGCCGAGTTCCAGCGAGAAAAATTTTTACGCAACCTGAGATTTTCTTTTGTTATTCGAAACGAATAAACTGGAAGTGTAAGAAATCTTATTAAGTGCAAGAAATTTATTTTGCGCGAAAATGTTTTTCCATCGAGAAAAATTTCCGAGCGAAATAAATTTCCTTTGTCCAAATTCAAAAGATTTCTCCCGGTTCCATTTTTCTGATTTCGAAAGACAAATAAAAATCTCAGTTCGCGTAAACATTTTTCTCAATGGAAAGAAGCCTTAAGACACAAGATGTCAAGTTATCTTATTTTCACTCACGCTAGAACGCAAAGTGAAAAGATTGGGAAACTGGAAGTTCAAAAACTATTTGCGGAATTCGAACTCAGGACTCTTGAATATCTTAGTCCAGTGCTTTAAGTCGTTACTGGGTCGTTAATACCGTTGAAAACGACATTGCGAACGCTATAAGTGCATGAATCGATGTGTCCTCCTTTGGTTGTACGTCAAATTATCAAAGTTCTTAATTAAAATGGGCTACTAAAGCTTAGACTGTCATCATCTGTCGGATGAGATTATATTTAACAATTGTATAAATGTTTATTGTACAAAGAATGTCTCCAGTAGCTTGATATTAATATAAAATACTAATTTTATCTTCGAGTGGTGAAACTATTTAACTCATTCGCTGCGCACATGCAATCGTAAGAATATTGTTTTCACCACTTGAAAAAGAAAATTCATGTCTGCGCCGCCGTATATCATCCGTATATCACACATATAT
>JAOBAZ010074556.1:0-11972 GCA_026546875.1 Pteroeides caledonicum | reverse complement strand
CTTGGAAAAGTAAAATACGCCAGAATATAATAATAAAATATTAGGCAGTTTAAGCTTCGCGTTCAAAGTCAACGGCAGAGTTGAAATGATGGCCAGAATTTTTATTTTATTTCTTCCCTTCATATTTTCTTGTCTCTAAAAAACCATCATATCTGTATATATATTGACGTTCTTAAATATCAAGCTTATAGCGTAAACTCTTGTTCTGGCGTTGTCGTTTGTCGTATGGACACAAACCTTAAAATCCTTATTAAAGTATTCTAAAACATTCTTAGTAACCGCTAGTTTAAATAGCTTGCATTCGTGGTAAATAGCTTTGTTGATGAAACTACACGAAACGGAGCAATTGCAAAATACCCGTCCATTTCCGAGGACAAACCTGACGTAATTCCAGGCTACAGGCTACACAGTGTTTTTTGGAGAACGAGGCATTATTCTAATTACCTAATTCTAAAACGAAAGAGATATTATTTCAGCGACTACAGGCTACGCAGTGACTGATTTTTTTTTGGAGAACGAGGCATTATTCTAATTGCATGTACGTAATTCTAAAACGAGAGATTATTTCAGTGGCTACAGGCTACGCAGTGACTGAGGTTTTTTGAAGAACGAGGCATTACTGTAATTGGGTAATTCTAAAACCAGAGATATATTATTTCAGTGACTACAGGCTACAGGCTACGTGTATCCTGTAGCTACTGAAATAATATATCTCTCGTTTTGAAATTACGTAATTAGAATAATGCCTCGTTCTCCTTCTTTGCAACTGCGCAGCCGCAATGCAGTGGCTACACAGTCGGCTGTGACAAGTGGACGGGTATACTGCAATTTAGCGCATGAAACTGTATATACTTATATATCCACATGGCAGTGGAAAAGTTAAAACGAAAATAGCTGAAACCATCCTTGTAGGCCCTCTTATACAATTTGTCAATTTGATTTAAATATGCTGATTTGAATACTTGCAGGTGCATGAGAGTGCGCACAAATAGAGATAAAATGAGCGGAGCATTATCATAAGCATTAGGTGATTACCTGAGTGTGTAACTTTAACCATTAAACACTGGCAATAACGGTTCAAATTATTTATTTAAGTGTAGTGGATATCGGATCTTCTGTCAACATTATGGAAAACAGTGTTAAAAATTCAAAGTTAACATTAGACGTCCGATCCACATGTGTTTGTTTGAGGACCACAATAAAATTAGTATAAAACTGTAGTATTCATATTATAGTGTTAAGGAGAACTTTAGAAATAAACACTAGGCCAGCCAACAAATTTCAAATGGCATATTGAAAATTCTACATTTATGTCAATTACATGCATGAGGAGACAGCGTAACGGATATGTTGATTTTATATTACTCGGTTTGGATAAAAATAAAATATATCCTGTTGCAATAATGTTAAATATTGAGTTTTCACTTTGAGTTTACCACGCTAAAAGGAACACACGGAGAAAGTTGTTCTTGCATTGGATGGGCGAAAACTTTAATCTGCCTTTTTTAGCCAAGTGAGTAGATGATTACGACTAAAGAAAGTCGAAACGTTGAATCAATATTCTCCCTTTGTTCGGTGTGTTGTTATGTATTATGAAAAAACTAAGTGGTTAAGCTTGGTTCACATATGAGCGCTATGATCGCCACGATTGGTGCGAGCGCTGAAAACATAAAGTCGAGCGATCTCAGTGATCATATTACATATAGCGATCTTAGCTGTCACATATATGATCGTTGCCTTTCTTAACTCTGTGAGCGGGAATCTTTGCGATATACAAGACTGCTAATTTGTCTTTGTGCAGGGAAAACAACTGAATCAACTGGAATAGATTTAACGTTTTTAAGCCATCTACCACCAGAATATTTTTGAACTTTTTTTAAGCTCTTTGTTCGTCATTTAAATTTTTTTCGGCGACTTTGACGCAAGCGTTCAATCTTTTATCAATTATTGTATTAGAGTAAGTCAGTGTGTTGGAGAGAGTTTTATATGGACAATTCCGAATAGGATTGTCCATGTAAACAAATTCCGAATAGGATTGTCATCTTATAAACTCAATATTCGAGCTATAGCTCGAATATAAACACCAACACTGCAATACTCGCCTCAGCCAATACATGGAATATAGTATATTCTATAAGAACTTTTTTATTAAATTGTTGACTACGCCTTGACAGTTGACTTAACTGTTTAATTTAACTTAATTTTTGACACATATGCCATACTAGTGTTACATTTTCGTCTCGAATGATACAATAGGTTATCATATATATGAACACGGACTCTAATTGGCTTAGGTCAGATAACCTAGACAACGAGTTTGACCCCACGCTAAGGAGACTGCAATAGATAATGTGACTGGTTGCCAATGAACGATCAGACAGGCAATTCATTATAGGTTCGTAGCCCCAAACCCAATGTAGGAAAATATGTCAAATATACTTCAAGCTTTTCATGTTGTGCGTCAAAAACATTGCAACTTATCTACTAAGTCGATACGATGTACATCCACGAAATATCTAAAGTAAAAAAAGCAAGCAAGCGCCACACTTATCCGCGAACATTAGACTCATTCAGTTGTCACGTATTCGAACAATAACCACCTAAAGACTAAAGTTATTTGTGTGCATGTATGTCATGTCACACCCACAACCAGCACTAGTAATTCAATCAACTTCGTACCCAGGGTCTTTTCTCAGCGAGTGCCCCAGAGGCTGAGCACAGGAAAAATACCCTGGGTACGAGCTGTAATTCAATCGTGAAAAATAATTAAAATATCTCGGATTACTTGTCTTCATAACATCCGCCATACACAACAAATATTCTGTAAACGATCATTAGTGCAACTAAGAATTACACGACACAGTGCTACAAAAAATATTGTTCTTTAAAAATTTTTGTTAAGTCAGAGGGCTATACTTAAGTTCTTGAGGTATTGAAAAAATACCAATATCGGTTATCAAAAAATTAACAATATTTTAAAGGTGACGTCCAGTCTTTTCAGCGCATGCCCGCCAGTTTGTTTACGTTGTTCAAAAAAGTATTCCTTATTAGAATGTTACATGAAGTACACCCCCGGTGATAATATACGACAAAATAGCAGTACTTACTTTGTTATGACGAAGAATTGGAGTCGCATCTTTTTAAAATATCCATTTAATTGTTAGACACGCTCTACCAGATTGTCGAACAAGAGAGAGGGGCGAACAAAAGTGGCCAATTTTTTAATATAAGCCAGCCTCGCGTAATCACAGTAGTAAAATGCCGATGCGCGCATATCCGAATAAAAAAATGGCGTTTCCTTTTATGTTGATCGATGTCAATGTTTCTGTAGGCTTTCACCATTATTACTGTGACTTTCTTTGGCAACTCCTTGTGCTTGGTAGAACCAGCAGAACTACTAGTTTCGCCTCATACTACCATGCAATGGCGAAGTATGTGTACAAAAATGTGTCCCAAGTACCTCCATATTGACCACTTATTAACACCACTGCTAACTTTTGTCAGTAAAAAGTGTTTGCGACAAATTAGGTTCGTTTGTCGAAATATTATGCTCACGCTTATTTCTCGCTTAGCGGTTATGGGCCTAATGACAGCTGAATGGTTTTTGTTAATTTGGCTAAGTACTTCATAAAATCAATAAAATTTAATTATAGTGTATCAAAACAAAACATCTAAACAAACCCAGCGCATGCGCTGAACAGACTGGACCTCACCTTTAAGCCCCACCAGACGCCAAGATAAGGTGTCGAGGAGAGGCTTCAATAAGTCTGTTATCTAACGTCTTTATTGCATGTTAGACGACAGCAAAATGTGCGGCTTATGAATTGTTCAACGAATTAGCTGTTCAGGATGAGTCACAACGGTTGGACAAAATGTGGCGTGAGTTGCGACAAATTGAAGTCCTTAATAGAAGTTTAACCAAAAAAAAAAAAACAAGCGATAAAACACTGATAATTGGTTTTCTCGTGTTAAGTACCGATTAGTATTGTAGATTTAAATATTTTCGTATTTCAAATGGTGAACAACCGATAAACAACATGAAAAAGTTAGTTCCCAAGATTGCCTTCGAAGGTAATGCTTCACCGTAATTAATTATAATGGTGCTTTTGTTCTTAAATCGGTCTTCCATTAGGGGTCCTTTTGCGCATGGAGGGAAATTTTTCTTCGTCTCTTCTAATTAATTTTTCTTCGTTTCATTTACAGACACATTTGTCCAAAAGGCAAATTTTGTGGTTGCATATTAGGGTCTTGAATTACAATATGTGCACCCTTTGCGCAAAAACCCAGGTAGTTTTACTACGTATGAACGGCGTACAATAAAAACTTAGTATACTAACTGGTATATATACGCGATAGTAGTACTACATTGATAAATAAATAAATAAAATTATATCACTACCTGTTGAGTTACCCTTTTCGAGTTTAATTGTATAAAATATCAGAAAATGGAACGTTCCACCGTTGGTAGCATGACAATGAAATTAAAAGAATTAAAGAAATATTTTGGCTGTAGCTGGTTTAACTAACATGAAGATTTTATAAGATTTTACTTAATAACCTTAAATTTTTGATAAACATCGCACCGGCCTTTTACGTTATTTAACAGCTGCCACATCACGTATGTCTGCTAAAGTAACATTCATAACATACTTACCTTCTCAATTTTCCACTTGCTCACGTCATTACCCTCACGTTGCACCAACAATTCCAGGCCCACAGAATGAAGATAGTTCCCAGGCACCTTTCTCATAAACCAAACCCACATATTACGTTCACCAGACCTGTGAGTAGATCCTGGCCCAATGTCAGCGTACGTTAGACAGCGATCGGTACAGTTATGATGAGTGTAACCGTCATAACTTTCTTTCAAAATTTTGTATGTTTTCTTTGTAAAATCTTTCACCAAATCATCCACTTTACTATATTCAAGTTTGTCTTGTGGACGTGAGTGAAATGGTATTGGTTTTTCGCTTAGTATTGTGTTTATCTTGTGCTCCATCGGAGTTTTCAGAGAAACCAAAATTTCTTCCACTACTGGTGGTGTTGCTGCACCTTTATAAATTACGACATTTGCTGCTCGCTCTGGTTCCTCTCCGTCGTTATCAAGGAAATCAATGGCTTTGTCTTTGTCAGGATTTTGAAGCTCAATGAGAAAGATATAATTGGAATTAACTGTTGCTTTTTCTAGCGGAATCACGTTTAGGGAAGCTTCGTTTAAAATGTAATCGCGAACCTTAATGATTTCATCTTCAGACAAATCACGATACAGGTCTTTGGATTTACCATATTGCAATGGCTTCAGCGTCGACGTCTCTGAACAGGCAGGCAGATCATCATCTTCGTTATGTGCCAATATTATCACAGCAACAAGTAGCCCAATGACCAACAAAACCAATAAACCAAGAAGTATTTTGACGTTTCTGTGCATACTTTCTGGAGTATATATCAAGCTTTTCTGTTATAAACTTTCTCTAAACACACGTGTTGCGATAAGCGTCAGCCTGCTTCGCATTAGTGACACGAACTATGCACAAACGCAACTAAACTAATTGAGAAACCTGAGACAGTACACCACAACCTCATTAAAACGTTAATATTAACCAATGGCATCGTTGCTATCGTAGCAAACCAGAAACGGGCGAGCAAGACAGCTGAGCGTAATTAATGTCGTGGGTAAAAATTTTATGTACCATTCCACATGGATACACCGTTTATGTTTTGTCTTTTGACCTGGACAAATGTTTTGCACGTTTGTTGCAGAAACGTATCGCATTATACGGCGGCGAAAATATGTTTTGCCTTTTGATATTTACGGAAATTAACTAAGGGAGAGATAGAGCAAGACTTGGTAATCGGAGATGCGCCGATATAGGAACTTACCGATATTCCGATATTTTAGTGCCGATATTTGCCGATACCGATAACCGATACCGATATTCTGGCTTCAGAAAACTGAAAGTCTGACAAATGACTGGTAATATATTATTATTTGTTAAAAATCTAAAAAAATGAAAAAGTTATATTTATGGCAATGAATGGTATACATAACTTCCAATTGCGTGTTTCATTGTCATATAACAATATTTAATAATCCAAAAGTGCAATAACAATAACTATTAACAAATAAACTGTTACTAACAATTTAACTTGAATGATCAATAATTAAACAAATGCAAACCTTAAAACTTTGTAACAAAACTATATCGAAGACACGCTCAACTGAAAATGATATAGCGAATATCGGCAAGGATATCGGTAAGAATGCCGATACCAATATTATGATTTTACCACCGATAACCGATACGCCGATACCGATATCGGTGCATCTGTACTTGGTAATATGTCCTGAGGACTACAGGTTTTCGAACAGCTTGTCGTACATCGCTTACGTTGGATGATTAGCTTGAGTTAGCATAGTCTATTTGAAGCAACAATGATCCAGTTTTAAATTGGGTCCTACTCATAGATATAGTAGGCATATTACTTCTATGGTCTTACTAAACGTCGTTCGTAAGCGTCCGTCAGCGTCGAGCTGGTCAAACCGTCCGCGAACACGTGTATAGAAAGGACAGAAAGCCCAGTCCAGAGGCCTGTGATGTGTTTTTTGTGCTTTTACGGCTTTTATAGACAGGATATTTTAAGTAGCTAAAATAATAACTACGTTTTATTTAAACGCGAGGAAACCTTAGCAAATTTCCTAGGCGAGAAGCATGAAAGAGCATAATGCAACCCGAGTACCACATAATCCTATGCGGGATGACACACGGCAGGAAACCCAGTGTAAACAGGATGCATATCATCCACTATGTCATCCTGTCAACATTGGCAGAGAATAGAGAAATGACCAGAAAGGGTCACTCGCTTCGGAATCTTTGTCGTTCTTGTCCCTATTGCATTACGCATGTGGCGCAGACAGTAAATTGAATCTTTTAGCTAGTAAGCACCGTGAACTGGCTTGTCTCAGCAGTAAATTAACTGCATATTTTTGATTTGCATAAAAATACGGAGACATGTGACATTGGGTTTACTAACTGCATGGGTTATCCCGCATCGGGTTACATCACGCGTGTTCACACGTACCATATTTTTGTTTACCACGTATTTGTTTTATTGGCTAACGACGATTAGGATATTTTGGCCAAGTATTACGGACATCAAGAAGCTGGGACCGAAAGCGAAATCGTCGTTCTTGTTCCAAAAAATCGCTTATTTTGTTGCCTACGCACGGGACTAGGTTAATAAGGCAGTGTATAATAAGGCCATATAAGGCTATATAAACGGCACTAATTAGCTGTGACAAACAAAAACAGGAGGTATATCTCATGGTATATCTGGGTATAACCACTGACTAGTAAGTACTGCTTTCTCACGTTAGGGATCGAAAAAATTAAAATAGCAAGCTCGTGTCCGGCGGGGGAACAAACGCCGGCTAACAAACGTCAACAGAAGAAAGAACTACAGCAAGTTGAGAATGACGGATATTCACAAGGTTTGTGACCGGTACCCTCTTCACAAAGCCGTCTTTGAAGGAAATCTAAAAAAAGTTTCAGACCTATTGAATGATCATGATATTGGGGAAAGAGATTGTCATGGTGAGGACATTGTGATTGTTATCCATTCTGATTCTCTTTTTTTTCAAAATATCTTCAAGTTGTATTAGATATTTTATAAAACTTAACTTGCGAATTGTCACAAGATGTCTCAGGAGAAATGGTTTAGGTGTTGATATTAACGTCTTTGTTGCGGGTGTGTAGTTTGAATTTAACCCATACTTTTTAACAAAATTATTGAGTAGTTGTATACACACTACTTTCTCTTTCACTGTTAAGGTAGCAGACATTCAAGTATTTATAAAACTTACTTTAACGAAAATTAATTTATAAAGTATGCTGAAATTTGATACGTTTAAATAACCAAGAACCTATTTAATTCACCAAACAAATACTATTAGTTAAGGTGAAATTCACTTTCAAGTTTAACTATTCCTTTCTCTACCTGGCAATCCACACGATACCCACATAATTATGTACCTGGTATATCCCTTGCTTTACAATTTACTTGTAAAAATTTATTGTTTACACCCAAGTATAATGAAGATGGCTAGTGATCCCATAGCCATATTAAGTAAAGGAAAAAAGACTAATAGTATACTGTTTAGTTTTATAGTGTATAATTGCATAAACTCAGACTGATATTTTTTCTTTATTCTCTGAATCTTTTCCTGGCCACTTTAGTTTTAATTTATTAAGTTAAAAGCTGGTAAACCTTCTAAACCTTTACAAAGTGATTGAACTGCAAATTTCCAAAGTATTAAGTTGTAAACTTTTCTTAAATTGTAACCCAAAGTAAAAATTAATGTATATGAACTGAACAGTAAATAATAATTATATTAATTGTAAATAGTGAGAATTAATAAATTGAATTGAAGGACAAAATAACTACCTGTCTCTGCTGTCTGATGTTTTTAGCTAGTTATTAGCCCAACATATTTTATTATGTTGACTTTTAGACAGTAGGGGCTGGTTGTTCAAGTTAGCTTAACTCTAGGTTAGTGAAAAGTTGATAGACAAAATTATTGGAGAGCCTGCTTTGTTGAAACGTTGCTGCTTTTCAACAGAACTGTTGTGAATTGGGCCAAGTGTTATTATGTGAATTTTTAACAAAAAATGCGGGTTCTAATGCTAAACTAAATAGGGGGATAACATTCAACCTGAGGATAGTGTTAACTTATTTTTGAACAACTTAGCCCAGGATTGAGTTTTTCCAAGGGGGATAGCACTAACCGAGGGTTAAATGTTAACCTACTGTTTTAATTTACTGTGATCCACAGCTTTCATTTAAAATTCACATTATAACACTTGAACCAATTCACAACAGTTCTGATAAAAAGCAACAATGTTTCAACAAAGCAAGCTCCAATAAATTTGCTCCCTAAATTATCTGCAGTATAACCCAGGTAATTTAGCTTTGAACAACCTAAAATATCAAGTACTAAATCCATATAATATGTACTGCTCAGTATTAGGTTTGTCAGTAACATAATTTTATTTTGTTTTTTAGGTAATACGCCACTGCATTTAGCAATTATGCTTGGAAATAAAGGTTAATTTCTGTTGATTTCTTATGAAGTAAATTTTGTAAGGTTTTTTTGTTAACTATTCACATATTGAATTCATGACCAAGTTCTTGGCAACGATTTGCATTTTTCTCAGTTGCATGAATAAATTTTGTGAATTTTTTTTTACCATTCACATGTATTGAATTCATGACCAAGCTCTTGGCAACTAGTTGCAATTTTCTCAGTTGCTCCTGCAGGTTGGATCTAAAAGTTTTATTTCTACACTGTATCTTATTTTTCTGTATTTCTACAATACTTCAGTGCAAATGCCACAATATATTTCATAATAAACTCTGTCAAACGATTGGTAATACAGCCTCCAGCCCTCCATAGCTCAGTTGTTTAGAGCATTGATGTACAATTCCAGAGGTTGCTGGTTCAATTACCAGCCAGAGGGTCCTGTAGTTACATTTTTTTAGCAACTTCCCCCAGTTAGGTTTTAAAGTACCGGCATGTACACTCACAAATCATTTCTACCTTACTCTTCTGTACATGTACTTGTACAGTATGTTACATAGGCTTATATTTGTCTTTATATTTTCCAGAAATGGTATTCTTTCTTCTTGAGAAAAATGCTCCAATAAAAGTTAAAAATGAAATAGGCTGGAGTCCTTTGGCTGAGGCTATAAGTTATGGAAGCCGTACTGTTGGTATGGATAATTGTTGCTTTAACTGATTTTCATTATTTTTATTATAATGTATACATGTACTGTGTTTACCTATTGGAGGGGTTATTTAAGATTCATAAGTTCTGCTGTGATACATTTAATCTGTCGACTCATGAATTCCAAGAGCTTCCTCATGAAAAGTTAAAAAATAGGTAAAAGTAGACTAATGATGTGTTCAGGATTAAAACTAGTTTAAATTATCAGACTTAAATTGCAAAGATAATCTGAATGTTGTCATTATTATGACTGGTGGGTCACTAAATTTACCAGTCACAGCAAAATTTATGGTTGTCATTAACTTTTTCTCCCCTCCCCCCATCTCTTGTGTGACTTAATTGTGACTCACAAGGAAAATAATTGTTTTCAATTAATTGGTATTGAGTGTGTGAGTGCTCACCTCAAACACCCAGGTCTGCATACCAAAGCTAACTTGTAGTAACTAGTAATCAGCACTACTGTAAAAACATTGTTTAGTACATATAATTATACATAACATGTAGTAATGCCACACTTCTATATAGTACAGTGTACTTGTAGTCACTAAGAAAACAAAGTATTTATGGTATATCATCTTAACCCATGTGCTGCAGTGCCAGATGCAAACAGCCAACTACAGTAAAATTATCTGGTATTAACCAGAGTAAAATTCTTAACCCATGTGGTCTGGTGCTGGCTGCAAAAGGTCACCAAACAGATTTTACTCTAGCTAAGCTAAATATTTTTACTCACCCAGGGAAAACCCTCCATAAGCAATATTTATTTATTTCAATTCCAAATCCCTTCCCCAAGTAACATTAAAGTAAAATTGTCTGGAGTTACAGTAAAATATACTTGTATGAAAAAATATGTATACACAGGGTCTAAAATTTAATTTTTTTTGTCAGTATCCTATTGGATACCAAGGTTCAATGTTTTGGTATCTGCTTTAAGAATCCAGTATCCAACTACTGGATACTAGTACCATTATTTTTAGTATCCAGCCTATCTATTTGTAAACACTTGCAAATTGGAGCACCGGGCATAGCATCATAGTGTAAAGGGGGCCTTAGTTACACTGAACTTGATTTCTTGAATGGTTAATCAATGACTTTACGAAGTCATTGGAAGAACAACTTAGGTCTTCTCCACTATCCTGATTTTAAAATGTGGCATCCTATTTGAATACTAGCAAAACAGGTCTAATTAGTATCCAAAATGAAATTTTAGTATCCTGTGGATACTGGGATACTACCAATTTCAGAACCTGTATACAGGACTGAAAGAGTAAACTTTTCTGTCTCACACATGGTTAAAACATTCATATATGTAACTGCAAACAGCCCCTAGCCATAATACCTGGAATGTATTATCTGTACAACAAAATGTAATACTTTCCTAACCGTGTTAGTCAACACCATGAACATACACATTCAAATCCATTTTGGAACAACTTTTTTATTAAGAAAATTCAGAAAAACAGATTGTAAATGTACAGTACATGTTTGCTAGCCAGTCACCTAGTATGACTTTAGATACATGTAACTGAATAAAATTTAACCCATGTGCGATGCAGCTGGCCACAAATGGCCACTTAACAGATTTTAGTCTGGCTAACACAGGACTCGCCCAGGGAAATCCCCTGCCAATGGGTTGATAAGCAAGTGCTCTGAGATCTATTGCCGTTGGTGGCTTTCCCCTGGGTGAGTAAAATTGTCTGGTCTTAGCCAGAGGAAAATCTGTTAAGTGTCCATTCGCTGCTGGCCATGTTAAGGGTAGTTCCATGGTAGTTGTGACATTTTTTGAAAAAAAAGTGCCCAAAAATTTTGAAACAATGGTTTATTTTGACAATATATATATTCAGGGCTAATATGAAAGTAAATTTGGCCAGTTAACTGTTATGTGATATGCAAATGAGTGGTATGTAAATGCTGCAATGTTGTCATCAAAATAGGGGAAGTTATCTTGAAATTTTTAAGGATAAGCTTAACATATTTTTAAAACAAATCAATGGTAAACAACATCTATGGTCTTTAAGTAATCAATAAAAAACCCCATATTTTTTACAGTTCATGTATATATGCACTGAGTAGTAATTTTAGATATTAGTGTTAATGAGTCAGAACCCATTGGAAACAGTTCTGACTTGAGTTATTGACATGTACCATATATGTAACATGAGTCACGTAACATGAGTCACATGTAATATA
>JAOBAZ010074445.1:0-11973 GCA_026546875.1 Pteroeides caledonicum | reverse complement strand
AGTGTGAAAGACCATTAGATAACATTTTGTAATTAGATATTTCAATCAAGCTAGGCAAAAAGGATGAGATGAAATTTTGTTTCACAAATCATACCCTTTAAAATGGAATTTGCCTGTTTATAATACAATTACAATACTCAATATTGTAACTACCAATACTTTATGGGCTATTCCAATTTTTATCTGCATCACCCTGTTGAAGAACCCTGATTAAATACCCCCGAAAGGAAAGCTTGTTAGACTTAGATTACTTTAATTCGCTAGACTGTGTATTCTAGACATGTGTTATACTCTGTATCATTCGGAGTATATAATATTTGTTTAAGATTATTTACAAATGTTATCCAGTTATGTCCTACCTTGTTCAAGATGTTGTCGTATCAAGATTGAAACCTTCAGTCAGTGTTGTATTAATTATTGAGCATTGTTCAAAAATCAACGCAAAAAAATCGAAGTAGAAGACATACCATTAAAGTAATTTTATAAAAAATGACATATACGGTCACGTTGATAATATTTGTTCCATGTACTCAACTCTGGTCTACACTACAGCCGTAAAACAATAAAATGGCGATTCCAATGTGAGTGTGCCTTCGAGGGAATTCCCCCAGTGGAATCTCAATAGATACTCCGGTGTTCAGTAAGGGAATATAGCGGTTTTGTAGGGAAAAATAGGGAAAAACACAAATTAGTGATACGAGAAAAACGAGGGAGATGCGAGGGTAAAGCTGAATTTTAGGGTGTTTTGTTAGAGGGATTTGATGAGATAAACTGAAGTGTCCTCTAGAATGATCATGAACCTGGGGAATTAATTCATAGAAATGAGCAATAGATATTTTTTATTATCCCTATTTTTATTTGATTTAGTATTTCTGAGATAAGTTGTCGCTTTTTACGATGAGTGAATTAAGTATCCTCGGAATAACTAAAGAACGTTTAGAGGAAGCCAGATCTGTCGTTGAAAAAAGTAGCTTGGTTGCAAGAACGCCTCTTCTTAAAAACGTTGCTCGACTTTTTAATTTGAAAGATGAATACAAGGTCCACTTTAAGCTAGAGAGTTTGCAGATTACTGGTTAGTTCCCCATGTAATATGTTTTTATGAACTCAAATTTTTATTTATGCATCAGTGAATTCCAGCATTGCCCAACCCCCCGGAGAATTGGTACAATTTTTTACTTTCCATGTACAATTGCAATGCCCCACTCCTGGGCAAAAAACTGCTGACAAGCTTTCAGCCCCGGGAAAAATCAACAATTTTAGGTTAGTGGTTCATATTGAAAAAACCATCAAAAGTTAACTATTCACAAATGTAAAGCTCTTCTTTTATTTTGTATACTTTAAACTACTTATGTTGTGCAATGATATTTAATGATATTCAGTTTAGCAGACTGAGATAACACATATAAATGATATAGTTAAATATATACAGGTACGTAAATTATTTTAAATTCAAACTTTCTTGACCCCTCTTTCTCTGGATGAAATTTTCTTGACCCACTAAGATATAGGTTAAAACTTGCTTTGCTAAAGCCCCTTCCCTATAAACAATGACCAGTCCTATGACTAACTGAGTAATATTAAATTAGTTGCCACGTTTTGGTCAAATTGCCCTAGGTTCTTTCAAGACACGTGGACTTTCTAACCAATTGGCTAATTTACCACCAAAAGTATGCCAAGAGAAACAGCGGCTGGTAGCCATGTCAGCCGGGAATTATGGAAAGGCATTTGCTTTTGCTGCCAAGAAATTAGGTCTCCCAGCTACAGTCTGTATGCCAGATTGTGCACCTGCAAGTCGAGTCAAAATTATCCAGGTATAGTCCCACAGTTGTTCAGGTAGAAGTGCTGAAATATTTATAAAAAGATCAATTTCCAGTTTAAAACGTAATACACTGTCTGGTAACTTAAAAAATGCAAAAAATGCATGAAATTTGATATTAAAAATTTTTTTTCAGAGCTATGATGCAGATGTGAAAAAAGTTCCTGTTTGTAAGCTAAGGCAAACTGTAGAAGACTGCAGAAACAATGGCATGTACTTCTTACATGCTTTTGATGATGTTGATTTGATATGTGGAAATGCAAGGTACATTGTTCTACATGTAGTTTATATTATTTTTCACCATTAGGACTGCAGATATGTCCAAATGGATGGGAAATGCTCTGAATCTCCACTTGCAGCATTAATACCATACCGGTACATTTTTATATAGAAGTAGTACATTTTTATATAGAAGTAGTACATTTTTTATTTTGACTATAATGGTCTTCGTATTAGCATAATAATTTTTGTTTGATTTTTATGAAGCATTGATTTCAGAAAATTCATGGCTTTTCTGTATTGGAAGCAAGTACATAGAATATATAAATATGAATTATATTTTTTGTAATGTTAAATATTTTCATTATTGTTTCCCACAGTTTCTCTTATAAACTTGGAAAACTACAGGAAAACTACATACCTACTGGTAATAAGGCATCTCACTCTTAGCATCACTTAGGCAGCACCTTATCCCCTACTTATAGGTTGCTGGCCAGTAAGCCAATTGTTAAGTGGTTGTGAATCATGTGACCACTGTGATTAATAAATTGTTATGCAACTCTTTACGGCAGTGTTGGACTTGAAATTTTGGAAGAAATTCCTGAGCCTGATGTGGTTATAACATGTTGTGGAGGTGGTGGTTTATTGGCGGGTGTGGCAGCTGCTGTAAAGCTTTTTGGGAGAAAAACAAGGGTATTTGGAGTTGAGCCTGAAGGAGGTATTTAGTGCAGTATTATTTAGTGCAATTTGCAGTTGGAGCTCTTCCTTTGCTAAATAAAACTGCCTGGTGTTGGCCTTGTTATGTGAAGTAATGGGGGCTGCCTTGCACTAGGAATGAGTTAAAAATGTATTTCAAACACAGTAATAAAAGCCACCAAAAGTCCCCCTTTGACATGAAAAATTGTCTGGCATTAGCAGGCCCGTAGGAAGCTGTTTCTGATTGGGGGGTGAGACCAAGGGCCAAATGTCCCGGGCAAATTCTTCATCTAGATTCTTTAAATGATACACTCAGCCTAACCACTAATCTGTATTGTTTTAAAAAGGAATAATTATTTAGCAAAATTATTTGGGGACTGAAACCCCCCCCAAGCCTCCCCATTGCAAGGGCCTGATTACCGGTAGTCAGAATAACATGTTAAAGTAGTAAGGATACATTAATGGGTAGTATCTTATTACCCATTACCAGCACCTCTCAGTGGGCAAATAAAATTGTCTGGTGTTAACCCGAGTTAAATCTGTTATATGGCCATATGCAGCTGGCACTGCCATGCACATGCAGGCTGAGGTTTTCTTTGACAAGTAAAATTGAAATTAAACAGAACAAAAACTTGCCATTTTTGGCGTTACGATAGCTTTGAGAGTTACGGTAGCTTGCAAGAATACTTTACTTACCAGTAATAAAAAATACTTTTTTAACCATAATTACAGCACCTAAAATGTTTCAAAGTAAACAAGCTGGTGAAGCAGTGACACTGGATTCTATTAACACCATTGCAAGTGGCCTAGCACCACCAATGGCTGGTAAGTATAACAACAGTGAAATTGACTGTTCAGCTGCTCTGCACACCACACACACTTTTAGTAGTTGAAGAATATAGAGTTGCTAGCTTAAATATGCATTTGGGATGTATTAATTCAGTAATTCTCAGACTGCACATGTGTGACAAACAGATAAGGAATCAGTATTGGCTGTTTCCTTTCTTGTACCTATTGTCTAGTAAGATGCTTCTCTCTTCAAATCAAGGCCCTATACATAATAATTTAAAGTGTAGGGAAACACCTCAAACACAGAGAATAAAAACCCCAGCAAAAACAGTAGAGGGTGCTGTGACACATGTAACAGGAGACCCCATTACATATTGTGAATAAAAAACAAGCAGAATCATCTACTATTATTCAGCTAGGTAAAAGGATGTATCTTAATCAGTTGAAACACTTTGTAAAATCAAAAAATAAATATAATGAAAATAAATTAACTTGTCTGGTCTTAAAAATATAAAGTCCTACTCATAGGTTGTATGTAAGTGTACCTAATTTGTCCATTTTTCTTAATATATTAACCACTGCATAAAATTAATTTGTAATATAGGAAAACATACATTTGAAGTAATAAAGCATTATGTTGAGGAAATCATATTAGTGTCTGATGATGAGATTAAAAAGTAAGTGTCATTGTTTTTACCAAAGTGGATATGAATTAAGTTTAATAAGGCCAGTAGTTGCGTTAATTGTTATATGGAATGCAATAGATTACTGATACCAAATACACGTATGACATACTCCGGTATATAATTATTATAATAAAACTATACAACTATTACCGGTAAGTGCATTAATATGCTTAAGGGGGTTTGGCCAAGTAGAATCAGGCTGTTAAGTGATCATAATTTGTGACCAGCACTGTTTGTTAATTAGTGGCTGCCAGGAAACAACTCTACCCAGAACTTCAAACACAGCAATCAATATTCACTGTACTTAATTCCAATTGCCACTGGTCTATACCAAAGTTGAGAAATAAATGGGTCATGTGCAATTATTGTGTCACAATGCACACCGAAAATGTGGGAAGAATACAACAGAACAAACCTTTAATGCAAGTATCACATGACATGTCTTGTTCTTGTGTGTCGATACATATGTTGATACATATTTCTTGTATCAAAATACAGCAATATTGGTATGTTGAAATATTTTGCATAAATAGATCTAGCACTATAGTCTAGTTAAATTGCAATGCTTATCCAATCATGGAGAATTATATTTGGAACAATTTGTTTTGTTTTGTCATGCAAACCAGAAGTGTTGGCTCTGCCACTGTTTTGAAAAGCATTTTGTTTACCATCATGTTGTTACCATTGTAAGATGGCTGGTATCTTACCATGGTAATGGTGTAAAACTTCCACAGAAATGTTGTGGGAGGTACAACCTAACAATAGATTTTGTGTTTTAGGGCTATGAAAGTTCTTTATGATGGTGGCCTTGTTGTTGAACCATCAGGAGCTGCTGCCTTGGCTGCTTTCTTAAGTGAAAAAATTCCCAGCCTTGAAAAAGGAGCACAAATTGTTGTTTTAATAACTGGATCAAATGTTACACTGCAAGAATTGGCTGACATTCTTAAAATGTAATACATATGGACACCACGTCCATAAAACCAAAATAACTTTCTTTTATCATTTGTTTTACCAGTCTGTCCCCTAAAATAATAAGCATTACACAAAGGTTGGCTGGAAGGTCATACATTTAGCACTCTCCTTAAATTCTCATTCTGCTGTTTCATGCTCCATTCCATCACCCTGTTTCTTTCCCTCTGACACCCTGATGTAGAATTGACTACCGGTAAATGACTGGAGCATGCTCTGTGAAAACATTATGGTGACTGGGTAAAGAAAGCACTATGCCTTAAGAAATGGAGGGTGTCACAGGCCTAAAAACAATATACCAGTCACATTCCTAAGAGAGACATCATAGAGCAGGACTGGATAAGAATGGAGGATAAGCCTGGGGAAATGGAGAAGACACCAATCAACCTTTGCAAAGTTGGGAAAACTGCCATGATACAGCTATTGGTTGGTTGGTTGTCTTCTAACAGCAAATGTCAGAGCACATCAGCCCATCAGGGACATAATTTTTTTTACCTGAGATGCAGGTACATGTACATGTAAAATGCTTTTGCTAATAAACATTTGTACAAACTTTACTCAAAACTAATTTATGTATAATATATGTACTGACATGATTACAATAATAATAATATAATGGATCTAAACATGTATATGCAATCTTGTTATAATTTATGTGAACTGCCTTGTTAAAACATGGAACACAGCACAATTTAATATATATGTATTATTTACATGCAATAAAATTGACCAGATAACTAAGAATAAAATACTAACAATTTAGCTAGGTATAAAAATTTACAATGCAAGTTTATAAAACTTCCTACTACAAAGCTAGCTGTACTGTAATCTTAAATTGAATATTATTACCAGATAAAAAATTGGTCTTAGTAAAAACTAAAGGTTTGGATGTTTATTACCCTACCTTGTAATAACAGTACTGGTTTATACCATTCCCCATACATAACTAGTTAATCCCCATATTAACTGGCTTATGGTGCTAGAATAAGACTGTTACAATGCCAAAACTGTTCTAGGGGAGTATATGATGCTACACAAGTACTTGTATACTTAGACTTACTTAATTATCCATTAGTTACTCAAACATTCATGTTGTATCAGGTATAACACAACACGCTGTATGTTTTCAGTTTGAGAGGGATGTTACTTGCTGTCTAACAGAAATGAACAATAAATGTTTAATCAACATTTTCCTTTAAAGCCAAAAATGGTTTTATTTCAATATGCATGAACAGCCCTTTTCAAGTTAGCCAGCTAAACCCCTGTTCAAGCTGGCCAACTTGCAGCCATAATAAAGCCAGGGAAACTGTAATTTATATATCTATGTAGGTAACATGCAAAACCACAGTTACTGTTGGTGTAATACAAGTAATATAATACATTTCATTCAAAAGTCATGAAATATTACCCAAATGAACTATACTCACAATCTGCTGTAAAATGTAACAAGCATAATTCTTTTGCAAAATCTTCAAACGTCCTTCTTTGCCAAAATATGCAACTGAAGTTCCAACTGTGACCAGCTGCATTTGGTCCAAGTTTATTTTAAAATGGTGATAAAAATGAGACTCGAGTGATTTTAAAAATTTTGATGATTCATCATGAGTAAAAAATTCTTGAGAGCTGGACAATTTGTGAATAGCATCCCATAATTTCTTTGCATCCTTTGCAACCATATTTAAAGTGATGGTACTCAGTCCTGGAACCAATGCTGGAACTTGGTATGTTAGTTCTGTAGGCTGAAATGGTTCACCAATACCAGTACACAAAGACACCAACCATGCTAAATCAATTGGTGAAAACCAATGTGGTGTAAGCTTGCATCCAAATTGACCCTCCAGCCACTCCAGGAAGCTTTCTTTTAATAAGACATTACTCCTAATCAAACATATTGGCAACAAGGTAAAGTTGTGGTTGTCTTTTGCAACACTTGGACTAAACCAGCTATAGTCAAGAAGATTTTCGTCGTTATTTCTTCCAAAGCATAACAAAGCAATTAATTCTATCAATTCCTTTTTGTCAGTAGAAACAACTTTTACCTCAAGAGCAAACTCATCTGACGAACAATCCTCAATAACTTTAAAAGACGTCCGTTTAGGCTGATGTCCATTCGACAACTCTTTTACAAGCCAAGCGTTTAACGATCTTTCATAGTTCTTCAAATATTTCTTGTCCAGGTTCAATCTGTAGAAAGGCGAAGCGCGATATATCCGCCATGATTTCCCAGTAACAATGGACGGAAGGGCATCCTTCGCTTCGTTTGTTTTGTTTTCTTTTGTTGAATTTCGTGACCGTTGGTGTTGCAACTCCACTTGACTTTTTTCATTACTTTTCAAATGTCGTCGAGCAGGCAACGGCGTTCTTGCAACAATCCTTGAGCGTTGAACAGACTTTGTGTAAGGTGTGTAACGTGGAAGAGACAAAGGTGTTTGGAGTTGCCGTTCATTTCTCGCGGTGGATTTGAAAAGTCTTCTTGGCGTCCGTGTTGCCATGTTTTGTCAGTTTCGCAATTAGCTTTAAATTTTGGCGCGCACTGATGGGGGACTGGTACAAATAAAGCGGTTACATCACGATACAAAAGTAAACGAAAGAGATATGGTCAATATAGTTTCCAAAACTACACTTACTCTGTGTTTCAAATCGGCTGTGTAGAGAAATATTCAAATAAAGAAAATAAAGATGTAGTTATAATTATTTAAACGATCTACAGAAAGCTGTTCTATTTTACACTATAATTCTCACATAGATTGACCACGCATTAAAAACGGCAACGCAAAGACGCATAAAAATTAAGCCAACCTCATTTTACACCAATTATTTTAGGTGTTTTTTAGGGCCAGTTTCCAGAAATTTAATATAATTAACATGAAGGTAAAGAAAGGAAAGAAAAGGAAGTGCTTGGGATAATGAATTGGTTGGTAGACCGCTGGATTTTAACATGAAAACGAGTCTTGAACTTGGGGCTCAATATCGTTGTGCCACGTTTGGATTTCCAGATCAGAAAACAATAAAATGGTAATGAGAAAACCTTTCTTGCGTTAAGAACGAGAAAACAGCGAAGCTAGGGAGTACTTGTACCATACAACTATTGAATTAATCTCTTGTTCGTTATGCAGGTGTCCGTAACAAGCACAGTGGATACCGCTCATGAAGACATGATTGTAAGTGTACCTTGGGATTATGTTTTAGTCTAATATTACAGTATTACTAATATTGTTCCTGGTAGTTCAACATTCAACACATGATTTTACAGAAATGATCGGCCAAAACTTTACTAAAACTATACTTTAAAAATTTTTAAATTAGAATTTTCAAACTAGTATAAATGCAATGTCAGATTGTATTTTCTAACTTAGATTGTTAGAACTTTATCTTGTGAAACAATGATACATTTTTAACAAGGTTTAGGTGATGTTTATTAGCAAATCTCATCGAAAGTTAATAAGATATATTACCCTTGTTATACATGTAAGTACCCCCTGATTCAGGTGTTTGAGCCTGTGGGGTATATGCTTAAATTATCAACATGCTTCTTTGATGGAGAGTAGAAACCTATAGTATAATTTAAAGGTAATGTCCAGTTGGTTCAGCGCATGTCCGCCAGTTTGTTTACAACAGGTTATTGAAAAACAATCTCTTATTAGAATATTACATGAAGTGCACAGCGCGAGATAATATACGACAGAATATAGCAGTACTTACTTTGTTATAACGAGGAATTGAAGTTGCATTTTTTTAAAATGTCCTTGGATTTGTTTGTTAGATACGCTATACAAGATTGTCTAAACAAGAGATCTGGGCAAACAAAACTGGCTCATTTTTTAATATAAGCCAGCTTTGCATAATCACAGCGATGTGATTATGCAATATACGATTTTGTCGCTCCTTCCATTGATGTCAATGTTTTAGGTAGGCTTTCACCGACTGTTACTGTCACTATCTTTGGCAATTCCTTGTGGTTTGGCAGAACCAGCAGAACTATGAGTTTCGCCTCGTATTATCATATAACAGAGCATTATGCAGCTAAATACCTCATATAAGTTAATTACAGTGTATCAAAACACGTAAACAAACCCAGCACATGTGCTGAACGGACTGGATGTCACCTTTAAATAAATGTTCAAAGAAATGGAAACTGTTTAATTTTTGACCCCTTTTTACATATGACTAGTTGGCCACACAGTCACTACCCCTTCTTATATTCCTGCATGTTTAAGATTGTATTGACTACTTGTACATACTGACCTGAATCAAGAATTTACATACATATATATAAGATACTGGAGGTCATTACTTCAGTTAGATAGTGGTGGCTTGTTTCAAGTTGGTCCCCAGATGTCATATACTGTAAAACTCAGACTATAACCAGCTCCGTTGTATAAGCCGCCTGAGCAATTTTTTGATGGCTGAATCTATTTTTTCGTATGACCAAACATTCAAAATTTGGCCACTCATGCTTACAAGTTCATGAGAAATTCTTATATAAGATGCACAGCGAAAAATCGAGAAAAAAAGTTGCGGGTTATAGTTCGAGATTTATGGTATACAGTTGACCTTGAAACCAAGGTCAACTGTATGTGGTTTATCAATGACAGATCTTGAAGAAAAACCATTGTCATAGAGGAGACAAACTAAACTCTCCTTGGTTTCAATCTTGTGCATCTCTTTACACCAATGAAAATACTAATCTTGTTCAACCAGGATAGTACTGAAAGTATCTGGTTATATATGCCACCCTGTCTCACAATTTATTAGAGATAAAATTAAGTATAAAATAGGGTGCTACCGGTAATTGTTTTACTGGTACACTGTAGAACTTCTCAATTGTTTCTTTAATATGCCAAAGGACTTGGTAGAGATACAGTGAGGATGTAATTTATTTCTTTGTATATAAACAATTTTTAATATTTTTGTAGCATGATGCCCAAATGGACTATTATGGTCGTAAACTGGCAACATGTTCTTCTGATCGCATTGTAAAAGTTTTTGAAGTAAGTGGTACAACACAGTCCCTTGTGGCCACATTACGAGGGTAAGTTAATACCATACTTCAAAACAGTCTTTTTGTTTACCTTGTTGTTAGCAGGAGGTCTTTGTTGACAAGTAAATTTGTCTGGTGTTAGACTATCAAGTAAAATCTGTTAAGTGACTGCTTATGGCTATCCATGAAATAATCCACTAATACTCTCTGTCTTCTATGACTTATACTGTATGATACTCTCCACTTCGTAAGACTTTTCTATCTTTACCAATCATCTTTTAGCTGAACATTACTCAATACCAGTCTATATTTGCGGTCATACACTGAATAATAATAACATACTATACTAAATCAAAACTAATAAACTTATGCCACCATTAATGTATTTGTTTTTCTAGACATGAAGGCCCTGTTTGGCAATTATCTTGGGCTCATCCTATGTTTGGTGGATTGCTGGCTTCTTGTTCATATGATAGAAAGGTAAGTTCATTGATGACACTTTGAGGCCACAAAGTTTAAGGTGATTAGGTAGAATACCTGTACTGTTGCACCTCTATAACCAGTAGTCAAATTTTAATATAATTATAAACATATCATATTTCCCCTTAAATATACCGGTATATGCTGTAATTTCACACTTGTTCTGATAAAGGTATAAATTTGCCAAAACATGTAGTATAAAACAAATTTTGCCCCTTATCTTAAACATTGTTGTTTTAGCATTTTTTTAATTTTTAGGTAATTATTTGGAAAGAAACCAATAATGGATGGGTAAAATTACAGGAATTTACAAACCATGATTCATCAGGTACTGTCTTTTTAAAAGAGCTGAAAATTCTGTTATTTGATAGAAGTCATTAATTGTCAATTTTTACATACTGGTATATTGGTTATCAGCTTTATGTGAATCAAGATGCATTCTTTTCTAGTATTTGGCATTTTGCATCTCACTTTTTAAAATTATTTTTAATTATTAAATATAAACTTTGGAAGTTAATTCAAAGTTAATTTGATTTTTTAGTAAATTCAGTCTGTTGGGCTCCAGAAGCTTTTGGTCTGATGCTTGCATGTGGATCATCTGATGGAGCTGTCTCAATAATTTCAAGTGAAGGTATAATTATGGTTGTCGTCACCATCCACATCATCACTCATTTTATTTCCTTTTTTGTTTGTGACTTTCTTTGACCATGCCACTAACCATTGCAAAATAATAAACATACAGTACTGTGAATTGGGTTACTTTGGAGGTAACTTTGACCACTTGTGACACTGAGGGACAAAATTGACGAGTGGAAGCTTAAGCAAAATTTAGGAATAAAAACTCAAGTTAGCACAGCACAGTACCAAATTTTAGGATTTGTACTGTCCTGACTTATAGTGGTGCTAGCCGCAAACAGACTTTACTCTGGACAGGTTTAACCTAGATGATTTTATGTGTTGTAATTATTATTATTTGTAGGAGATGGGCAGTGGGAGGTGAAAAAGATAAATAATGCTCACACAGTAAGTTTCAGTTTATACCTGTACCCTGTACAAGCATTTCTAAATATGTGATGAATGAATGAAAATGTATGTCATAGATCGTGGAGTATATTAACATTTCAATGCCCAACATCTTCATTGCCCGAGATCTTCATTATTCTTTACACCACATGATTTTACTTGTCATCTGGGCCCTAAGGGGTTAAATAATGTTAATGATAATAGTTAGGTATAATGTTATGTACCGGTAGTAGACTACAGGGCTCAATTTTTATTTTTTTCACCAAGGACAAAAATGGCCTCCCTAAGCCCTCCCACCCAAGGCCATTTTTCCT
>JAOBAZ010074444.1:0-19695 GCA_026546875.1 Pteroeides caledonicum | reverse complement strand
TAAAAGAAGTTACATTACACTTTTCAATAATCTTTTGAATGAGACAATAAAAATTTTCGGTTCATATGCACTTTAAAATGAAAAAATTACTTTCTCTTAGAAGCTAGTTTTGTGTTTCGCACTCCCGGCTCCTTCGCGCCGTCGTCATTGGCATGACGTCATAACGTGAGGTACGACTTTTTGTCAACGTTGTGACTTCATAACGTGGAAGAAATAAGCCGTATACACGTATATACAAGATGAAATTGTTCTTCGAGCGTTTCGTATCATATTTTCTGAAATTATCGGCTGGAAATGGATTTTGGTTTCAACTCTGAACAACCGAACCTGCGCTATGCTAAAACAATTATTCACCTCAGTGTCGGTGAATAGCGGCAGATATCTACCTCGACGCAACGAGGGTATCCGGTCCATCAGCCCACACAATACGGTCAATTCGCCCACACTCCCTGGTCGATTCGCCCACAACTATTCCACAACTGTAAATTAGTATTTTATATTTTTTTCACTCACTTCAGGGCACTTATTCCTGCAGACACGTTGTCTGATATATATAGCCAACATGTCCATTTCACGCTAGATGTTCATCTACAGACCACTTGCAGTTGATCTTAAAACGCACTCACGTATCTCACCTGGAGGACAACTTGAAATGAACAGGGTTTCCATTATGGAAGGAAATATCCTTCCAATAGCTTGCCCCAAGGAGGGGAGGGGTCAAATATCACCGTTCTTCTTTGGAAACGTTCTTTGTTTGTTTTACTTGATGACACTCTGCCCCATAGTGATAGACGTGTGGAAATGTTTTGTGGAAACACAGAAAATGCCTAAATGATCGCACCAACGCAGTAGTGGGTCAAGTTGGTACCTGAGTGGGGCCAGTTGACCAGACATTTTTATAAAACCCAGCTTTCTTCCTGGACCTTTCGATTCAGTTGACCGTACGTTGTTATCAGCAAAGCTTCAATTGTGTGGTATTACATCAAGTATTATATTATGCTATTATTTCTATCCGATAGGAATATTGCAATATGGCGTTGGAATGAGTTGTTGGCAAAATAATGATTTATAAACGTGGAATAGTTTTGCATCGTGAAAGCGAATTGACCGGAATTCGCTACGAGTGTCGATAGACATTCGCCACGATTCACCCCTGGTTCGGTGTGGTTATAATTGTTAAATATTTCAAGTTAAAACAGGTAAGTGAAAAGTTTTGCTAAAGTGAGCTCACATTTGGCAGTTCACCTTTTCACTTTTTGCCCTTGAATTTAACACTGCCTATGTAGCATCTACACACTGGTCATTTGAACCGCTATATTAAAGCTTGTTTTTAGGAAGAACATTTTCTCTTGGTATCATCTTACCCGTCTTTCAGTATATAATGGATCAACATGTTCATTTCGTTTAAATACTTTAGTATTTTTCCATTGTGACTTGTTTTCGCCTTCACCAGCTTTCCTTTGGCTATGTTCCAATTTGTACTTCATGTGTTCTTTTCCAACTTCCTGTTGTTCTTTCCACTCATCGTAAGACATTTCCTGTTTTTCTTCTTCTTTATTTTCATCGTCAGACACTGGGGGTTCCCTAGAAACCAGGGACAATACGTTTAGAGTCTGTGTCGTGGATTTGTTTTGCTACAGCTAGTTACAATGTAAAAATTCACGACACTAACTTTATAATTTGTAGTCTTCATGGCAGACAGTATTCAGTCTTTGGGGGTGGAGGTAAGGGGAGAAACTACAAAACCTGCTATAAAATCACTAGGCATGCTTACTGAAAAATGGGAGTATAGCAATAAAAAAAATACCGCTTTGAAGTTTTGAAGTTCTAGTCATTTTATGAAAGCCAATACACAGGATAACTTCAATACACAGGAAAAAAAGTCAATGTCAATGTAAAGGCTAAGGTAGAAAAATTCCAACTGTATCAAGCAATTTTGTCCATGGTTGAAGCTAATTTTATAGTCGCTCTGCTCCCTACATCCACTCCCCCAAGCCCCTGTACTAGACAGACTGAACAAAAGATATTGTAAAAAAACCAAAGTCAAAATAAGATCCATATTTTCTGACATTTCTGCACAGTAACAATGTAAGCTGCTGTAATTTAGTCAATGCAATATGGCGATTTAATCCAAACAGGATTTAATGCTACTAAAACCCTTACGAAAAGTACATTAAACTTACTCAACTTCTGTTTCCTCTTTGACTACATTGTCCGTGGAAGGTTCGGCCCAGTCATTGCTCTCTTCACCCGAAACTTGTTCTGGTTCACTACATAGGTAAAGATGAATAAAGTTTGAGACATGGTAAAATCAGGCAAACTAAATCATGTAAATAAATTTAGTTGAAAACTCCATTAACCTTTTCTCTAATGAGGGCAGGGCAATTCTCTCGTCACATGTGGAACACAGGATCTACCTTTAGTTTGTACCGTTGGTGCACGTCTTAATTTGCTTACAATTGCTAAATTGCAACTGTAATTCAAAACTACCAAATTGAAGTACAAAATACATTATCCACCAGTGCACATGCAATATATCCGGCATTGAAATTCTTTTGCAGGAAAAGGTACAATAAAGAAATACACAAAGAAACAAATAAGGAATTGTCTTCTAATAATCTTTGCAATCGATTTACCACGCAGGAACCATAACCGTTAGATGAATAATAAAGCCCAGCTTATTACTGCTATGTGGATGACCATAAAAAACTCAGATATAGAGAGGAAAATTTATTGACGTTTCGTCACAACACGCGACATCTTCAGAACAGATAAATGCATGATAGTATTGTAATTTTATCTATTTTGAAGATGTCGTGCATTGTGACGAAATGTCAATAAATTTTCCTTTCTATATCTGAGTTTTGGCTCTCCACATAGCAGTAATAAACTGGGCTTTATTACTTATCTTCAAATAATGTAAAAAAAATTAGGTCAAGACTGTGGCCATTAACTTCCCTTAGAGCCCTTTCCTTGACAAGTAAAACTGGACATCGTACCATTAGCCATAGCAAGATCGGATCCAGCACTAGTGCACCTAGTTTGCATAACGAAACAAGTTCGTCAAAATAAAATTTTGATTGGCTAAGCAGTGGTATGCAAATAGGTGCACTAGTGCTGGATCCGACCATGCTACGTTGCATACAGATCAACTCCCACATGGATGGGTTCAAATGTACTGTTAGACAATGCACTTTGTTATGTGAGTTGTCACTGACCTGTGTGACATATCTGTGGCTTTTCCCCAATTATACTGACCGCCGCCATCTCGTTTCTCCTCGGCTTTAACATTTCTAAAATGCAAGAAATAAATTGTTGTTGTTGCTCAGACTCACTGAAGAGAGATTATAATCTTGCAAGCTCTCACATTTGTCTCCATTATGCAGGTCTAATACATTCTTAAATTTTAGGGGAACAAATCTCAGACTTACAGTACACTGTAAAAAGCAGAGACAGCCACATGTATTTTCCCAATACAATAATTTGGTCTGTAAAATATGTACAGTGACAGTTTGCGAGAGGCACAGCAGCATATGGGTTGTTCTTATTTATCAAAGAATGGCTACCTGCAGTGATTCTCTCAGCAAACATGGTGGAAATTCTAGCAGAAATTTGGTTTAAGAAATTCTCAACAAGTACATGTATTAAGTTTTGAAATTTTTGGTGCAAATCAAATCAAAAATATACTTCATACTTCAATTCGTTTTGTTTCAAATTACTGCTGCAAATATTTTACTTGCATGGCTTGTATATATATACATATGCTCAGTATGTTGACAACCACAATTTCACAGCAAAATTATGCCTGTGAAGATTTAGTTAGAATAACAAAATGTTTTTTCTAGCATGGAAGATTTCTTATGGAAATTACAATTATAAGTGAGCACCAGCCTAATGCTATCAGTGAATATAATTCAATTTGCATCTCAAAGTGAGATATCAGCCTGTTATTGCCATCAATTTGAGATTGGGGGATCTTACAAAAGCTAACCAGAAGTTTCCATAAATTCTAACACCACAAAAGTGTTTCATGATCAGATGTTTCTTCAGTAAGTACTGTATGTGTTTATCGCAAAGCTCAATTATAAGATGATTATATGATGATTCAAAATTAAGTATTTCTAGTCAAAAATAACCTCTGTTGTGTATTCAAGAGTCAGCTGAAATTATCAATGAGCTATTCTCTGTTTTTAAAAGCAACAAGCCAAAGATTGTGGATTCTATTTTACAATTAGAAATAACAATTCAGCCAACAAAATGTGACCACAAAAAATGCTGAAACTAAGTAGCCAAACCCTTCTGCTAGTGAATACCTGGTAAATATTTAACTAGATGAAATACTCTAATTTTACACTGAATTCCTGTGAATTTTTTATAATTATTGGATGAGGTTGAGTATAATATTGAGAATAATTACAGCCAAATTCCATATATACAGATGCACTTCATGTTAGTTTTTAAAATTTGTATTTAGTTGAAATGGACCAAATAAACTGACAATATAAACTTTAAAATAACTAGAAATGTAAGTTTGGTTATATATGTTTAAGTATTTATATATTTACATTTAAATACCTCTACATTATTATGCACAGACCTCTTCAAATGTTTTAAGATAAACATTTAAACCATAAAATTAAACATTAAGTTGAGTTGGATTTTTTTTTAAATAAATAACATAACTAACATGTCAAAGCGTGAGGTTTTTGGTGTAATGTCTGTTACAAAAATTCATGAATTTTCAATGATCAAGAGTTTAAAAGCTTTATTATTAAATACTTGGATTATTTTTGTATTGAATTTAAAACATAATTTAGGTTTTTATGTTATATATCTTTTTTCACTTTTAAATATTTTTCATGTAAAGGACATTACATAACGGACATTATGCCTTTGCATATATGATGAGGATGTCATGCTGATCTGTGAGCCAGTGCACGAAGCCATCCTAGGTTTTCCAGCCTATTCAAATACTTTTGTATTAAACTGTGTGTGTGTGCATACAAATGTGAGTCTGAAGTGTATGACAGGGAAATGTGATGTGTGCTCAGAGAAGATGGCCATTTGATTATGTGGGCTTCAAGGACCAAAAAAGGGAAGATCACAATGAGCCTTGTCAGCAACAAAAATCAGCAACCGACAATGGAAAGCCCAATACACCAAAAAAGAACCTGATGAAATGTTGCAAAACAAGCATAATACTTGCAGCAATTGAAAGCCTAGCAGAGAAGTTGCCTGGGTTTCTCCTTCATGTTTTCATTAAACGGGAACAAAGCAATCATTTTTAAACTATGTGCACTCTGTGGTTTCCTTCAAAAAGATGCACTCTGTTACAGTTTTGGCAAATGGAAAAATCAAGTGCAAAGCATTTACCATACCAACAAAGTTGATGTCCAAGAAGAAGCTGGTGCAAGTGGCATGACTGAATCTGATAGCTCAGATGTAGATGAGTGGTATGACAAAGAGTGTCACAAACGGCACAAGCAACCAACAAGATTGATGTAGAGGACTTTGTTATATGCCAATATGAAGGTGAACTATTTCCAGGTCAAGTGACAAAGGTTTATTCTCAGGGTGCCAGAGTTAAAATTTTGGTGAAATGTGCTGGTGGATAGACATCGCTGAAACAAGTTGATGAGATTGACTACATGGCTCAAGATATGGTGCAGAAGATCGAGTATCCAAAGCCTGTTAACAACCGGGAAAACTGCAAGGTTAAAAAACTGGAAAGCAGATGGGAGCTAGAGATTGCAAAATTCCTATAAAACAGAACAATCCACTCTGATACAATGCAACCTAATCATGATAATAAATTGTTTTAATTATTTATTTGAATCCCTTTGATTTCAATTATTGTAAATTTCGATCTATAAGCTGCCCTGTTATATAAGACGCACAAGCAATTTTTGGCTGTTTTTTTAGGAAAAATCTGTATATAAGCCACACATCACTATTAGCCACACTAAAAAATGCGAAAGTAATAACACAGTCCCACCTAAAATGTGTTTAGTACTATCTTTGAATGGTTACAATAGTTTGTTGATGGTAGTTGTGATCCTTTGGACAGGTAAGAAGTAACATAATACCATATTCCTACATATAGGTGTAGAAGTCAACTTGGTGTGTAAGTCAACCCCCATATTTTGAAGCAAAAAATGTGATTTTTTGTAGTATCTGAATATGTATTTGGTAATATTGATTATATTAGTTGTGATATAATGAGTATCTTGAGCATTTCCAATTCTGACATTTACATTTGCAATGTTTACGCATTTGAAACTGCAGCCTACATTTTGTAACTTAACATATATGTTTTTTCAGCTATTAGTCCAGCATTTCAAATTGAAAATGTTGTGCACTGCATTGAACACAATACTGTAAAAGTACTACAGGTAGAGATTAAAAACTTGAAGTAAATATTGAAAAATGTGCTGAAAGATGTATATTTAGCTGCCATTTTGATGGTGCTTGTCCTTGTGGAATGTGATCGAATCAAGCTGGCAATTCCAAATCTGATTATGAACACTTATTTAGCATTATTTTGAAATGGAGCATGCTGTAGGTAAGAAAAACATATTAAGCAATCTACTGTATAGTAATGTAGCACAATACCTAGCAATACTGTATTGAACACAAAAGATTTCATATTACGGTATACTGTGCAGCCATGCTTCCACATGTTGTAAATAATATTCGATGATCAAATTGACCAACATCCAATTTATTGACTCGGTGTATAAGTCAACCAAACATTAAAAATTTGACCATTCATGCTTACAAATTCATGAAAAATTCTTATATAAGCCGCACCGGAATATAAGCCGCATCGCGAAAAATCAAGACAAAGTCGCTGCTTATAGGCCGAAATTGACAGTAACCAAAATATATTGACTGTTCATAAAAAGGTTTTAAATTTGAAAAATACGTGATAATCCTTATAATTATCACACAGTAAGTTGTGTGGAACAAAAGTGTAATGTCTGTTACATTAAAATTTATCATTTTATTCAAGTTAACAACTACAGCAAACGTATTTGAAATGGTTTTTAACTACCTTACCTTATTGTACCTATGATTGCAATTTCAACAAGAATTTATATCAAGTGTTTTAGTTGAGATGATTATCAAGTTTTAGCGAGTGAACAAATATGTGTCTCATGTGGTGTAACGTCCATTACACATTGAAATTCATATTTATTTTTTTATTATTGAGTGCGGTGGGATTCTCGCTTTCCTGCAATCTGATTGGTTGCAGGAGCAAATGGAAGTCCCACAGGAGTTTTAAGCGCCATCTTCAGTCTCTTTACAACATTAAACTGAACATTTTTACGTCTTCTACGTAAAAACTACATCACAAGCTGCAATAAGCAACACTTCGAATTAGCTATAATGAAATTATTCTAAATATAAAGATTCGTCAATAAACCCTTCAAACTGTGTTAAACTTTATACAACGGATAATACAGGCCTATCTTTTTTTGTTCATTACTTGAAGGAATTTGCTTTTGACATTATTGCCACGTTCCCATCCTATATGCTTAAACTCCCTATTGACAAGTTATTATCAGCAATGTTTTTCAACAATGGTAAATTCTAGAGGGTATATAAATTCTATTATCCAATTTTTTAGGTTGATCCAGATAGAAATATATTGTTTAGGTCGGTCCGGATAGAAAAACATTTTCCCTAGATCTCAAAAACATCCGGCCTTCGGCCTCAGGTCGTTTTTGAGACCTCAGGAAAATATTTTTCTATCCAGACCTTCCAGCCGGTAAAAAACATACATTTTAAAATTGACAAAATTTATAAATGAGGAATATATAGATGTATTAGTCAATATTCCATTTATCATTAAAGTCCATAACCATTTCCAGTTTATTCGGAGTAAAGATCTATTAAATAAATAAACTTTAATTTTGATGGCTGGCAAACAGTGTAATGTCCGTTACCAATACATTGAATTGCCCAGATAAAGAAAAGGCAAAGAAATTCTGTCAAAACTACCACAGTCATGGCTAACCCAAACTTGATTCCTTGTAAACAATTTCAATGACACTCAAAGGTCTTTATTTACTAGCATACTCAACAGTTTCACGAAAACTACAGTAGACTTACAGTTTAGTGTTTTACCATTGCTTTTATCCAAATTGTTTCCTGTTATTGTGATAAATTGCATTGAAGAATTTGCAATACAGCCCAATACTTATTTTTTTGTATGACAAGCGCATGCTCAGTCAGGCTGCCATCTACAGAACAAACGTCATATCTGCATGCATGTAACTGTTAACTGCAGTTTTGATATAAAACTTTCTCAACACTTCAGGATTGATATAAACTGTTCATCACATGTTCAACCTCATTCAATAATTTTTAAATATTGTCGCACAAATATATAACCAGTTAATATTGAAATAAAATAACATGATGATTAATGTTAAAAATATTTTTGGAAAACAAATGAGACTTACGATTTGTCACTTCCACTGTGTCTGTCGTATTCTCTTCTTCCACCACCACCACCACGACCAAAACCTCCTCCACCTCTTCCTCGACCACCTCTACCACGTCCACCACCACCTCGTCCACGGCCACCACCTCTTTCTCCCCCTCTGTTTCCACCAAATCCCCCTGATCTCTCTCCACGATTCTCTCTATCACCAAAACCTCCTGATTTCCTTTCACCAAATTCAGTTTTCTTATCATCACGATTATTGTTATCCAGGTCACCGGATTCTTGCTCTTTTCGTCGGCCAAATCCACGGGGCTTGTCAAAGTTTTTCCTCTCATTGGGACTAACTGGGCCATTACTAGACATCCTTGAGTTTTTCTCATTCTCACGCCTTGTGTCATCTTTTCGCTGTCCACGTCTATCATCTGATTTCTCTTTGCGATCTACATGTCGTACGGAGCAAAAATAGTATTTCAGTCTAATACAAACAAAATGAACGCATGGGGTAAGTAATAACTGTAAGTGTGACTGTGACTGTGAGGCAGTTCCTTAATATAGAAATGTGCATTATTAGGCGTACATAGATTCACAATGTTATGTAGTGAACAGATGAAACGTTTTAGTACAACAATTTTTGTTATATTTACGCGTTGTACAAAAACATAAGTTATACAACTTTTGTTGGTTAAAATAAGTAAAAACAACAAATAAACGCCGACGTTTCGCAAGACATCCAAAACTAAACGTCCATGTGACCACCTGCACTTTGCTTGTCGTAAAAATAAACTATGTTTCTGAAGTACTTTAACCATTCATGAACTAACTTACTGTCTTTCTTATTTTCTTCGTTTACATTGTCTCTCTTTGAAAACGCATCTTTCGGCGACGTTTTGGCAGCCTTCTTATCTGCAACCTGCTTCTTCTTCAAATCTTTTCTGTTATCTTCGTCCTTATTTTTTTCTCGTGGACCATTTATAAGTTCTGACGGATCTTCTTCGTCCACAAGAAGACCAGCAAACTTATTGCTAACCATCACACTATATTCGCTATCCATTTGGTCACGATGTCTTTATCTGAGACCAGATTATCAAGGATTCTCTTCTTTCTCACCTACAGTACATCTCCAACATTGACAAGCCGAAATGGCGTAAGAAATCAAAACGAGGACAACTCCTGCAATGCCTCCTGGGAAATTATATATTCAGCTCCAGCTCAGCTTCAGATTCGCGCAATCTGCATAAATAAAATAATACCCGGGTAAAAATAATCAATTATGTAAACAAAGCCGGTTGAAACAGTTCGCGAGAATCAAGATTTCTTTGTTCAACTTCTAAAGAACTCTGCACATCTAACTCCTAAGATATCGTGGCCACTTCCATTCACTGCCTCCATTGGATGTTCAAATTTATTACAAAGTTTTTGGTATTTTTTGTTAAAGCCAACATGGCGTCCAGCGGGGTCACGTTACATTAAGTATTTAATAAGGTGTAATCCAGGTGATATAAGAGATCAATATTTACAAAGGACAAAATAGTGGTTCAATTGCTGTTTGATTCCCATTTATGACACACGATTATTAAATCACTGCGCGGTTAATTTCACACCAATTAACATTTAACACTTTAGTTCCCAAGATATTTTTCTTTTGTTCTTGTCTTCGTTTTGTTTTAGTAGGAATTTGTTTGTTCTTTGCTGTCAAGTGTACCTGACATTGGGAATTAAAGGGTTAAGACCTATTACTTGCAAACAAAAGCAAACCAACAAAATTAGAATAGTTAAAACCCAATTTTATCAAAAAAGCAAAAATTTCATTTTAAATTTTGTTTAACAAAAGAATAATATAAATAAAACGGACAAATCCGTCCTAAACTGCTTTAATGTTGGGGATACCGATACTTTCGATAATCACGATTCAAAAACTGGTATCGATAATTTAGTAAAATATTGATGTTTTCGATACTTATGACGTGGTGAATTATTAATAAATGTTCCATGAAGTTCTACACTTAGTTCTTTGCAAAACGAGTATTCAGTGATGCAATTCAGTTTTTTCGGAGTTATTTTTCCAACGTGCAAGTTTTTTTATCCTGAATAGACGAAATGGCGTCAATAATTTGTCTAATGACCATGCTGTCTGTCTATGGATTTTTGGAAAATGTATCGATAAAAAAAGTACTTGGTATCGTATTGAAATCATTATTCAATACTTCGCGATGGCACATCGAACTCGGTCTCCTGCACAGCATCGAAATGGGGAATAACTTTAACCATGTCATAGAACAGAGAAACAGATCGACTTAAGTCGGAACCTTTGAAGTTTGTGTCCCCGCGTTTACCGCATTACGTACGTTGTCGACCATTACTGTGGCCAGTAAACTTCATGTCAACGGAATGGCCAATAAGCACGCTGAACTGGCCAGTCTGCCATTATTCTGGGCAGTAAGCAGCATCAAATATAGGAGATACGTTGTACGGCTGAGTCGGCCTTCTCTTTATTCCTTGTTCTGTGATCATATTTCAAAAACTCATTAATAATTCATGAGTAATTTAGCCTGTTATTAAATCATCGACAATGTCACATGCAGAGATCATAAATCTGACAGAACTCGACTGAATAAAATCATTCCCTAATTACTCTTCTTCATACAAAAAGACCAATAAAGTCGGCGTCTTTGAAGCTTTTGAAAACATTCACAGGACGCGCTTTTACTTGTGTTTTAAAACGTAAAAGCGGATGTTTTACATCCGATAAAGTGTCTCCGCTCGTGTTTTAAAGGAAAGGGCACACAAACAAACAAAAAAACAAGTTACTAATAAATAGAAAGCCTCACCCAGTATCGTCTTAATAAAAAGTTTAAAACATTGAGTGCGTTATCATTGATAAGATATCAGATGTGAAAGTCTCAAGGAAGCCACCATCTTGAGTATTCGTGATGTTCCCTTGCATACTCAAAGTCAATGCAAAATATTTCACTACAAGCACATATGAACCCATGTGACATGACGTTAATCCAAGATGCCAGTGTCCATGTTGCAATTTCTCTTACTAGCCAATGTTTGATAGTGAAATTTCGTACCTATGCTATTACTACACGTAAAAATCTCACAGGCTTTTTCATGTATGAGCTGACCAGCTTGAACAGGATTGTTAACAGACCTGTTCATATCTTTTGAAACAGTACTGTTCTTGGCTAATGAACGAACAGTGGTAAACAACATTGTCCGTTCCTGTTATAACAGCAAAAAACAGCGTTGTTAAATGAACATTGTTCGTACAATATACATGTATATTTGAGCATGATGAACTAACAATTAACGATTGAACAGGGTTGTTCCAACGACGATGAACATGATTGTTCCAAGTTCCAACAGCAATGTTTTTGCATAAATATAACATGCACGAACAACACAGTTGATTCAATATGCCCGTTCTAGCATGTTGAAACATGGTAGAACAGTGCTTTTAACAGGTCATGTTCTGTCACGTTAACTGCGCTGTTACAGACATGTTGAGTCCTAGGTAGCCCAGAAACGTGTTCTGATACCTGAAAATATTAATTTTTGTCCGTATTTCCAGCATTGGTCTCCGAGCCCACAGTATTTGTTACGCGCGGTAGTTGCGAGACGTGTCATCATGATCATGTACACCTATCATGTACAGGTATATTTATGTACATGATAGGTGTACATGATCATTATGACACGTCTCCACTGAACTCAATGCACGTCTCGCAACTACCGCGCGTAACAAATGCTGTGGGCTCGGAGACCAATGCT
Source organism: Pteroeides caledonicum (assembly GCA_026546875.1). Classification (NCBI taxonomy): domain Eukaryota; kingdom Metazoa; phylum Cnidaria; class Anthozoa; order Scleralcyonacea; family Pennatulidae; genus Pteroeides; species Pteroeides caledonicum. Next base: position 7,469 of record JAOBAZ010074444.1, on the reverse strand, counting down.
GGAAATAGGGACAAAAATTAATATTTTCAGGTATCAGAACAACACATTTCTGGGCTACCTAGGATGGTACACGAGAACTTCTGTCACCTTCACTTGATCTTTCACAACTGTTCCATTTTTTCAGATAAATGTCATTGCCCCGATAGCAATCTTTTGTGTTAAGGAAGGGCATGAAGTCCGAAATAATTCTTAATAGCAATTCTTCTTTTCCGTGGTGCCTCGTTTCGAGCGTCCCTCTTTAATTCCCAATTTTCTCTCGTTTTATTCTTCAAGAACTTTGTGTTTCGCGCCAATCGCTTGTTTCCATTATGCTGTTATATACGGTACATCTTTATCACGGACTCTCAGGCGTTTGCAGGCGCAAGTTCATTGAGCATGTTTTTCATTAACCCATTGTGAAAATTCGCATTGTGAAAATTCGCCAAATATGTCCTTTACATGCCAACATGCCACGGTGTCGCCTCCAACTGAATTTTTGAATTCCTCAGGTTCAAAGTTGTTGTAACTTCTAAAATTTATAATTTTGGGCTTATTGGCATTGACCCTTTCCTTAAGAATTCCATAAATCAGAGCACGATCACTCGAGGATGGATGATAATTCCCTGAATGCTTAAACAGCTCTGGTTTGTTGCTGAGTAGCACGTCAATCAGACAATCAATTAATCTGTTTTCATACTCGTAGGCTTTGTAATGAAGCACTGAAAATTCTGTTCCGCCTCAAGGTCAAGTAAAAGTTTACCCTCCGCTTTATCCGGTCTCATCCTGTCGAGATTTAAGTCGCCGCTCAATCACCGAGTTGCTCTGCAAACTAGCCCAATTACAGATGTCGGTTCAAGATGGCGGCCATCAACAACGTCGAGCCAGTTTTGAAGTGAAATATCTCGAAAACGAAGAGATACAATAAATATTTACAGTAAGTTACTAAATAGTTTTAAGAGTTCTTTCATTTGGGCTAATAAAAAATATATTGCCATATCCCTTTAACACTTAAATTAAACAAATTAATGGCAAATTACTCTGAAAGCGATATATTTTATACTTCATAGTGTGTCATCCAAACACACCGCATATATTGTTTTCCGCATCTAGTTTTTACACTGAATACTTTAATAATTTAAAAATTTCGTTGACCTTATACAATATCCCTAGGTCCTGTAATGCACAATGTCAACATTGAACATACAGCATTTACTCATTACAAACCGATTTAGAACTCCGTGAAATCGATTGAAACAAGAACTGAGAGTACTCAGCATTGTAAAAGGGTGGGGATGTACATCCACGACAACAATCAATGCATCAGAGCTTTGAATTTTTCGTAATGTCACAAACGTAATAAAATATGAGGTAAGGTTTAAAGGCAAAGTAAGCAGCGTTGTAACGTCTCGTAATTTTATCCCATCCAATTGAAACAAGTATTCAGAAGAAAATATCAACTCGTAGACTGGGGTATGATTAGTTCAACATAACCACTTCCCTGACAAAATTTCTTTCTATGCGCTAAAACTGTTAATGAGAAAAACATGACCTATATTTTGGTAGTTTCTGTTTCAACCAAACACTATAACTACAGAGAATTGTGAAAACGGATTTATCGCCTCCATATTTAATAACTAGATTCTTTCGGCGAAAGTTCGATGTCATGATTAATTCTCGTTCTCATAATAAAATTTTGTGTTCCTCGAAATAAATACAGTAGCTGCACAAAATAGCCCAAACGTGTTATACAATCTGTTCATTAAAGCTAGTAGCAACCATCTTTCCAGCTGTCGTTTAAATTTTGTTCCTGGCCAGACTGCGGAGGTGCCCTTCGTCTATTAAAATAAAAAAAACCGTTTACTTGATCGTCGAAATACTGTAGGATAGAACTTTTAATATTGGCCGTCCTATATAGACTCAAATATAAATAACTTCAAAAGTTCAATATGTGAGAAGCCAAGTAAAACGTCTACCGTTAGCAAAAATACTATGAATTGTTCGTTCTGATTTGATATATTTGTTACCTGGCAACAACTTTAGAGTTCTTAGCTGCACCACCTGGCGATGAGGGAGTAAGTAATGAACGTCGCGTGACAACGTTGTTAGGCGTGGTAGGTCCAGTAACATTTTGTGCTTTGCCTCGTGGTTTCACTTGTAACCTCGGCTCAGCGGTATCCTCCGGTTTAGCCAAACGGGACTTGCTCGAATCGGTCGGAATTTGAGGTAAGCTTCTCCGTTGCACTGCTGCTGAAAAACATACAGTTGCTGTAGGTTCCGTGTTTAACGTATTAGCGCTGTAAATCAACGAAAACAAAGGATACTACCTAAAGAGGGCGACCCTAAAGCACAGACTAAACGGCAGACAATAGTGTCCCTTCGTGAGTTTTCTCTGTGCTTCGACAGAGCAGCAGTAACGACACGTTCGGAAAAGAAACAATCATTGCGTACACACACGGCTGTATCCCTGATCGAAGAGGGCTTAGGGCGTGCTGAAGCGGGCCCACAGAGTGCACCCAGGCTAGTGCAGGGAAGAAGGGCCCAACTGCTCCATTCTAGACCACGCCGGGCAAAAAAAGTCAAAAACGTTTTAGCAAATCAGGGCATTTTTTTTAACATTTCCGCTCCCAGCCAGTCAGGGTGGAGCTAGAAAATTAGGGAGGCTTCAACTTTCACTTTTTCAGTTTTAAACCAAAATAGCATCGCATGACACATTCAAATATCAAAACTAATCGTTGGGAATTTTAAATTTCGACCTAGAACGGGAAATCTTGATGTTTAAAATTTCTTCCTATGTCGGTAATACAAATTAGGGCAAGTACCGCTTACGTATATCTCAACCTATGATAGGTGTATAATACACGCATCATACGCGATCATACGCGTACAAGGTATCATACATGTACATACACGATATCTATACGATAGAATATGCGAAATACACACTCAATAATATAACTATTGGTGTAGGATATGTTTCATGCAAGGGTATGATCGATTAAATCGATTGGTAGAAATCCCGTTAAAGAGGAGTTTTTGGAGTAAACACATTTCTTGGTTAAGAAAATTAATGTTGACGTAACTTTAGCATTTTTAGCAAAATTTTAGCAAGTGCGTTCGGCAATATTTTTGTGTCGATTTCCAGTTTAAACGTGAGCGTGTTGATTTATGAAAATCAGCACAAAAAACGCGTTCCGTCCAGATTCTCAAAGCTGAGAAAATATAGCGATTTTTAGTCTCGTTGGAGTCATTTGTTACTCTAATTTCAATTACCGACATAAGGAAAAAATTCAAACGTCATATTTTCCGTTCTATAAGTTTAAATGTAAAATTCCCAATGATCCGTTTTTAAATTTTAATGTGCGTTTTGAAATTTTAATTTTGCTTGAGTCTGACAAAGTGAGAATTGAAGCCACTTGAAGCTAGAGAAGATGACATGATTTTGTAGCTCGATTTGTTAATCCTACATCCTGACTGGCTGAGAGTGGAAATGTGAACACATGTCCTGGTTGGCTAAAAACATTTTCGCCCTTGTTCACGGAGGACGATCTAGCCACCACCCAAATACTGCTGTACAATGCCTCTATCTGCGGATGGCAACGTTTGCAAATGTGTTAAAAGCGATAATACCAGATTCGATTGTATTGTATCATTAAAAAGAAAATTGAAAACTGTAATGTGATTATTTTACAGATTTTTGACCCCGTGCTCGATTATTATTAGCGAGCTTAAGATTCACAACGGGCAGCAACAACGACGGATACATGAGGTGAAGAAATTGTAAACCTATAGTCAGTATATTAAATCTTTTCTTAACCTTCAAAGTAGCTAAGCAGTACAATTGCAATTAATTATTTAAGAATACATAGAATATTACAATTGTTGGATTTGATTGTGGACAATGTTGACGGCAGCCTGTCGTCCTCGTGTCCCGTCGTGAATTCAGATCTGACTTCGACTACCGCTCCCTCCCAGAGTTTAATTTCTTACCTGATTGGTTAATCGCATGAATTAAACCCATATGATTGGTTAATTGTCCCTAAATGGTAGCGGTTGTCGTAGTGGTAGTCAATTCTGAATCTCTGTATTATTGCAATGGCAACCGATAGATCATAGTTAGTCTACACGAATATTTTTAGTCCTATATTTGTATGTAGGAAATAGAACTTTATTTTTTTGCTAATATCTAGTCTGCACGATTCTTTCACTCATGTCTGGGAGACACAGTTTTGGACTGTTCTTCCATTCTATACAGAACCCAGAACCGCAAAACCCAGTTTAGGTAGAATTGGTAAAGATATCCGGTATAAAGTTAGTTTAACAAGTTTTAGGAACTATGAAGAAACCGAAAGACGGTTATGTCTTTGCGTTTGCCAAGCGCAATCTTGGAAAGTTCTGAAACCTCGGATAAAGCTATTACCGGCACACAAAAGATTAACCATAAGGACACGTATAGTACATACGTGGGTTATCACTGTAGTCTAATAAGTCCTCCATGCTTCCACGTGTCCCCGTTGATCTTCTCACAACACCTTGGTGAACAGAAAACATGAAATGTTATAACAGAAATATTGAATTAATGTACAAAATACGGTATCTCAAACTTTCGAGTTTTCAAGTGGTATCGCAGTTAGTGATATACTTGTTTTATGGAGTTTTGGCAAATTTACAAATAGCTAATGTTAATTAGTTTTCGTTGGTAATCGTTACATCAATGCAGAGCTCACGTTGACCAATGTCAAAACAAAATGCTCCATGAAAATTCTATCCCGCAAAGGCCGCTTAGAAATCACCTGACAAACGTCGACCAACTATAGATAAAAACTCCATAAAACATAATTAAGCAACTTTAAAAAACAAATAGCACTGTATGTGATCAAGTGATTTAAATGTCACGTTTAAATTCACTACTGATTCTAAAATATTCATTGGGAAAGCCACAAATGTTTGAATCCGGTTTGATTATAATTTTAGGAGATACTGACTACACTGGCCTAGATTTAGGTCTTTTTCACCTCAAGAGGACTTGAGAAATTAATTGCCATTCATACTGTACAATACATGTACACGCTTTAGTTTTAAAAGATATTGCAGAGTGATACGACACCAATAATTGTATAAATTCTAGCAGTACAATCGATTTAGACAAATACGGGAAATTCTAGAAAAATTCAAAACGTATATTTTCGAGCCAGAGTTGCTAATTACGCAGGTATACATTTTTGAAAAGTACAAAACACACCTTTAAAACTAAATATTCTTCAATAAAGGCACATAAAATATATTGGTAACAAAAATATTGTGACTTTGGTCGCTATGACGACTTTGACAATTCAAAATGGCGGTTTACTATCACCCAATAAAAATTATTGTTCAGAAGAGTTGTAGGATTTATTACATGTCTCAGCTTATACTCTACATATAACCGAGTTATTTCTCTATTATTTCTGCCGGAAATTCACAATTCAACGTTCTGCCTCGTGAACGTTTACTGATTGCTAAGTTTAATCCCACTTTAAATGATATTAGATATTTTCCTTTAAATGTTCTTCTACTTAGTTAAAGTAAGACATGTAATATATCCCACTACCCTGAAGGTTTTGCTGATCGAATTAAACGTTAGTACTCAAAAAAAGTTTAAATGATTTCATCAAAGTCCTTAATACGGCTCTCCCACGTGTCATTTGCTCGGCAATTATTTTTGTTACGCGATTACGATTTCAACCTAGCATCTCAATTGCAAATATTTTAATAAACGTTTCCTTTATATATTTGTAATCAGCAGGGTAATTTAAGAGTTTGCCTAACCAATTTCTTTTATTGACATAAGACATGTTAAGAATAATTGGGTCGAGCTGTTGTGATTACCCAGCCACATTTTCGCCATTTCTTCAAAATAGACAATGCAAGTATTTAATAAAGTGTGGTAAACTAAAATAAGTGTAAACGTAAGATGTATCGTATGTATGAGCGATGTAAAATCCCAAAATGACAAAATATTTTTACCACTGGCACTGCTTCTGCAAATCGTTTATTGATTTACTTAAACTTAACAATACGCACCTCCCGATTTGGCTGGTAATTTTAAACGCCTGTCTGGACTTGGAGAAGCAGAACGTCGTGCCCTGACAGCTACAAGGAAAAAGTAAATTACAACACATTTATATTTACTAATCAGGCGTGAATAAGAGCTACAGTAAATGTACCAAGGAAAAACAATCGGCAAAATAGAACAACGCATTGAAGGCACACTACTGTTGATTGTTTAGATGTTAGATAATACATGTACATGTATGTCTTGTTAAGTGGCAATACTATACTAAAGATATTCAACGTTATTTTAATCTTGGTTATTATTCTTCATTTAATTACAGTACGTCAGTTGGGATGTATTCTAATTTGCTTGTTTTGAGAAGGTAGATATATCTCGAAAATAAAACAAGATCTTGAAAAACCGACAACGGTCTGCAGGCCTATTTTTGGAAATGTTTAACTAAGATCTAAATTGGAGACATAATTTGCTTCGTGGTGCTGCTCCTTTAAGAAAGATTAGACTGCTCCTAGAAAAACTGTTCCACAAAAAATAAACAGATGAACAACTTAATTCGTGAGACACATAAACCTAAATTTGTTGCATAACTACAGTGGTAAAAAAGGGTGTCCAAAAAAAGAACAAACATACAAGCACTGTAATTATCTCAATACAACATCGTTTTGCTATTGTTTTATAAATGAGGATTATTCACGAATTGTTCACATTTTTGGCGAAGATACAAATTTTATGCTTCTTTAGTACCTAGTTAAATGTAATTGTGTTACATACCAGCCGGGTTAGTTTTCGGTTTCTGACGGTTCATCTGACTTATTGGCCCAGAATACCAAAGCTGTTTGGACAAACCTTCAGATGACGGTTTTGGTAAAGCCAGAGCGGAACGTTTAACAACAGGAGCTAAATTAATAAAAAAAAATAAGTCATCGTAGTACTGCGCAGTCACATGGGTTGGAAGTTCCGGTCGGTTTGTCAGTGCATCCGTTAGTTGGTGGGCTGGCTGTGTTGTTGGGTGTTGGATCAGGTGCATCAGTTGATATGCTTGTTTCTCTGCCCAGAACAACTGTAGAAGATAACAAGCAAGTTTATGTATGTCCTTTATGGCAACTAAAAAGGCTATTGATCAAAGAGTGTCCTACTAAGGATTTAAACTAAATGGTAATAAAGTAAATATACAGAATCAGACAAAGCAAAATATATTATAAAATATTCTAACATATCTCTAACAACAATAACTAAAAAAGTATTTTTAACCTTTACCGTTAATTTCTTCATCCTGATCATCCGTGCTACTTTGCGAGCTAGTCTCTAAGCTGTCTTTTCGTGAACCATTACCTCCAGCTTAAGTGTAAAAAAATGATATAAACATATATATATATATATGTGTGTGTGTGTGTGTGTGTGTGTGTGTGTGTGTGTGTGTGTGTGTGTGTGTGTGTGTGTG
>JAOBAZ010074333.1:0-11974 GCA_026546875.1 Pteroeides caledonicum | reverse complement strand
GTAAAGTAAGTTATTAAATAGTTTTAAGAGTTCTTTCATTTGGGACGATAAAAAAAATATTGCCATATCCCTTTAAAGAACATTGCCAACAATTTTATGGACTTGATAAAGTGAAGGAAATTTTAACGCTATAATATTTAATAAAGGTTGAGACCATTTTGACACAAAAATCTCACATATATTTGCCATAAAAATCTCACAACATCAACCGCAGTTCACTGTAACCACAGGCAGCCAATGTTGTGAATTTACATTAAAACTACCGTAAAAACTGTGAAAAAAAGAATAAATCGTTGCGTGATGATTGCACTGTGTTTTGAGTTCTTCATTACCTAATTATTATTATTTATTTCTTTGATTTTAACTTTAGTTTAACTTAAGTTTATCGTTTGTGGTAAAATGCCTTGGGTTTTACTGATCTCTATAGAGATTAAAGGTTCATAGAGATCAGTGGTTGTTGTGCTTTTACGGCGAAACGCTTTTGAGTTAGAGCGAAACGACTTGAGTTGGGTCGAAACGACCGCAATTCCTCCCGGACCCTAAAAACACAGGTAACTGGTATCGAAGAAAGGTTAACATTAGAGACAAGCAAGGATAAGAATGAATTTAACATAAACCGTCAGATATGATATTGTGTTGAATAAATGCAGTATAAATGAATAAAGTTTTAAAAATAGCTGCGTTGGCGTTTTTCAAACACGTAGCTGAAAAGAATATAAAAACCAAAAGTAATACATGATGTATTACTTTTGGTTTTTATATTCTTTTCACATGTACCCAGCTAAGACGACTAACATCTGTTCTTGAGAAAATGTTGACAGAACGTTGCCGTTGGGCTTGATGATCTAGAACGAGAACGACGCTTAGATTACTGATCTTGGACACAAAAATCTATACAGAAAAACCACCTAGTGATACAACGTCTCCTATTATTTAAAAATACGCAGTAACTCTAAGATCAGCCAGTTCAGCGTGATTATTGACCAGAGCATGTACAGTTTTCTTACTGCCCACATCCGAAATGTGAGCCGTCTGGTCATACCTTTATTTTGTGCTCTTGTAATATAAATGTGTTAAGGTTTAAATATGTTGATTCTGTAGTAATGCGACACATTTGGATCCAATTGATTTAAAACATGTTACCAGGCACGCAACCAAGATTTTTCCAATAGAAGAGGCGTGCTGAAGGTGAAAGAGTCCTGGGGAGGCCAGGGGCCCCTAGTACGACCACCTTTTTCAAAATTTTTCAGTTTTTGAGATTACATAAAAGGCGATTTAGAATTTATCGCTATTTCTTTTCTTCAGATAGAGGTATTAGTTCCCTTGAATGAAGTTACCTTGCAGAAGTATGACTTCATTTATCTGGTAATATAAAGAAGATAATATAGTCATTAGCTTAGTACAAACATACAACTGTTTTTTATTTTGATTATTAGGACTAACTGTTGTATTGCGGACCACAACCATCGAATATTTCTTTGTACTATTTTGTTGTATCTTGTCAACATTGTTGGTGGTTCATACGAAAGTCTTTTGTTTGTTTGTGATTGGAATGTTGGTGTATTCCCAAGTTGTTCTCATGAGGTTTATAGCACTGAAAGGTAATTTTACAAAAGCATATTATTCACAAAAATTAAGTTTGTATTATTTAAAAGCACCGGAAACCGTAAAACGAAAAACGAAATGAAAAAAATTATGTAATTAGTGTTGTGACTAAATTTGAGTGTCCAAAACCGTATTTTTATATATACTGGTACGGTTTTGGACACTAACCGTATATATAACCGTATATGGTATGTATGTTAAAGATCACCTCAAACGTATCATACAAGTTTATTTCAGACGAAAGTTTATTATGTAATTAGTGTCCTGACTAAATTTGAATGAACCTGTAAATTTAAGGGGCACTGGGCGAAAACACTTCGAGAATAATGTGACGTCATTGGTAACATTCCGAGTTTTTTATGACAAAATTGCACAGATTTCTTGCTTATACTTTTCAACTTCAGCCGTACCGTACCGTACCGTAGCGATTACTTTTGTGTGATAGTCATTAGTCTTGTTCTGGTGCTCATGAAACAATGGAATACGGTTGAAGTGGAAAACGGCCCTAATGATGATGATTTGAAGGAGTCGAGTTAAACATTGTGAATGATGTCGCAAATTCAGCTATGCGTTAATGGCTAGAATTCAGCTATGCGTTAATGGCACATATGACGTCACGCCAAATAGTTTCTTGTAATTTTAGATTTCCATTCATTATTAAAAGCATGAACTTTAAGAATATCTCTCCAGGTTTTTACCAAGTGAATTTCATAGTTTGGTAGGCAGTTTGTGAATTATGGTGTATTAAAAATAGTTTCTGAATATGAAAAGAGAACGTTTTAGGCGACCTTTAACAGAGCAATTAAAAAAACAGAAGTACAGTAGTTATTTCGTGACTTTTTCACTCGCTTCCTAAATTTTGGAGTATATAAAATAGTTTACGTTTGGTAATAGAGAGTGTTACTTTACGACTATTTTTAGGACTAGTTTGTGACTAGTTTACAAATGAACTGAATCGTTATGGGTTTACAGGGGTATACATGAGACCTAATCTTTGAAAGTTAAACAGTGGCGTAACTTCTATGTGCTGAAGGTGGGCAAACCCGCGGGCACCCGGGCTGAGGGGGCACGCGCAGGGTGCTTCATTTAGCTCAGACAGTTTGCCTCCTCACTTCAGGCTCTAGATAGTGTTCCAGCCAAGATTAGGCCTAGGCCTACTCTAACTCTTTAAAGAAGGTTCCCCTTTCCAACACTTATTTCATAATTTGGTTGTGGCATTTTTATGACGATCCATTCCAAAACTTACTGAAATCACTATTATTCGAGTGCCCCTGCAATAGGGGGCACCTGAATTTTCTGAAATGTGTTAAAAAAATGTGCTTAGTACTTAGAGGTTCAGTTACGCATGCGCACTACAAAATTCAGCCGGTTTGCTTATTGACTCTTGGTCGTGTGGTCCTGCGCCGTCCCAACGAAGACTACTCTTTGAAAAAGTCCCCTTTCCAACAATTCATTTCAGTGCCCCAAACTAAAATCCGCTGTGGAATACTGATAAGTCTCATAACGATGCAATCCAAAAACTGATGAAATAAGAACTTTATTCGAGTGCCTCTGTGGGTAGATTAGTGGTAGCTATTATAGTTTGAGCAAAAGCTGCAAGCAAATCACACAAGAGTTGCGCGCCTTGCGCGCTTCGCTTTTCCGCAGTTCGCGCAAGCGCGTCTTAAAATTATGTCCTTATATACTGGGGCACCCAGCCGTCCCTTGCCAACGGACACCCTCAGCCAGAGTTACGCCACTGAAGTTAAGTGCAAACCTTTTTGGTTATTTGTGAATTTCACAAATACAGGTATTGCACTAAAATTGTAAGTTGTTAAACGCATCAAGTTCTGTCATTCTGTTTGCCTATGTACAGAAAACCAACATAACGTACACTGCGGAACGTTTTTGACGATACAATTTTTTTTTGTCGGGTGTCTGCACATTGCGTATTTACATGAGAAAATATATGTATTCTGGTTAAAAGGAGTACAACTACAGTAGAAATTTCCTACATTAGAAATTTTCAATAATGCTGCAGTATAATTGTTTCATTATTAATCTTTTAGATAAACCACGTAGTTGTGTAAAATCGTTTAGCGTTGGCTTGAGTGTAAAATACTAAAGTTTATCTTCGAAAGGTTTTCTTTATATTTGTGCTGACTTTTGTACGTGTATTAAAACACAGGTTATATTATAACATCTTTGTTTTATTTTTAGTTCCAGTTTGGTTTTCGTCTGCTGTTGTTATGCAATAGTGTGTGGAGTAGCACTTTTAGTCTTACTAACCCAACAAGTAATCTTAATATCATTCAATATCACATCCTACGAATTACGTCATATGTCTGACCAACAGTCATGCTGGCACACTATCATCTCCTCGCCTTACAACAAAGGAATTTTAAATAATTGGAGAGAATTTTTAAAAATTTGAACGTACAACTTTTCGTTTACTCAAATGTTTGAAAATCACGTCCGGAAATGCATGATGGAGAATATTTTAGTTGAAGTAGATACGGGGAACACTTGGACTTGGGCGGGATTTTAACTCACTGTCGATATTTCGTTTCGCCGCTTTATCCATTGGCCTGACCAGAGGCAGACAGTTATCCAGTGGTAGGAGTTCAAAACCCGCTTTACCCAAATACGAGTTTCTACGAATCCTGGAAAAAGTTTCTGAGGTTCTCCGAAGTTGATTCTATTTCAACACTGCACTTTACGTCCTTTCATATTTAACAAATACAACAAATTTTCAATCATAGTTGTCTAATTTTTTTGAATAACTTATCCAGTAACAGACATAGATTTTTCATTTCATAAAAAATAATTACGAATAATCCCTCGAAAAAAATAATCACGATACTCTGCCTTACTAAAGAAATCAAAAACATTGTCAAAGAAAATTTATTATGTACAGTGTACTAATCAGTACATAAAGAAAATAGGTTTCCTTTGACAATGTTTTTGATTTCTATCAATTTTAACTAATGACCACCCAATCAGGACTTCCACTTTTGAAGGAAATTTCCTTCCAATAGTTTCCCCCTAGGAAGGGAGGGGTTAAATATTGTCCTTTCTTGAAAAAGTTTTTTGTTTGTTTTATTTGACGACACTCTCCCCGACAGTGAAAGTCGTATGCAAATTTTTTGTGGAAGCACTGCACCCAATACAGCCTTAAACCAAAATCGCTTCTGATTGGTCAGTTCCATTTTTCCTTAGCTATTTTTCCTTAGTGGTAGCAACGTATTGTCTGTATAAATATTTATTAGTGGTTTAATTATGTCAAACAAAAGGTTGCTATCCCATTGCTAAGGAAAAATGGAACTGACCAATCAGGAGCGATCTTGGTTTAAGACCGTATAAAGTAACTAACTTCTACGTCATTGCAACGATCAATTTCTTGGTGTAACATCTCCATGAAGGCGTGTGTCGGGGTTTTATCATTAATTACGTTAGGTATTTTGTGTGTTTGGTTTATTTAGTGGTAGAGAATTGGATATTTATCATGTTTGTGTAAAATGAATGTTGTTGGTGAAATGTTCGCTGCTGGGCAAAACGACTGAACGTTTTTATTGCGACTCGAAATCAAAACGGGTGTCGTTACCTTCTGGGCGGAGATGATAGAGAAGTACAGAGATTTCATTTGCTTTAAAAGCAATTTGCTTGGCTACGAAACCCAAACCCTAATCGTTAGCACTAGTTTATCTATTTGCTGCTATTCTTCTCCGCCCGGAGTGTAACGTTTTCGAATGAATATATAACAATATATATTTAACAATTAGACAACTCGTCCTTGTCTATGAGCAGATAGTCACAGACAAAAAGGACGAGTTGTCTAATTGTTTTAGTATACATTCAGTTCCACACTAGAAAAAATAGTTTTTCTTATGTAAATTAATGAAAATGTTGGTTTTTTGGCCACAATTGGCTCTGGTTTGTCGACATTTTCCTCAATCAGAACGCAGGATTTGTAATAGATTATGACTGAATGTATACGAAAACGATATATATAACAATCGTTGTCATGAATATTTTTATTAACCTATGCGCCGTGGTGCTGGCCACAAACGGTCACTTAACTGATTTTACTCTGCCTAACGATTTTACTCGCCCAGGAAAACCAGCTGGTAATGGGTTGAATACTAACTCCTTTTCTTCAAGTCGGTGAAACGTTACTCGGGGGCCAAGGGATTTAATCAACGCTCTAATCCAGGGGGTAGAGAATTGGATCATTAAAATATGTAAAAGCAAAATAACTGGGTGCATGTCCATGTGGAGTGTTTACCAACGAATTGAACAATGCAGAATTAGTAGCAGTAGTAATATTTAATCAGGAAACATACATTGTTTTCCAAAGTCACCTGAAATTCAACAACTGACGTCTTTTGACAGTATTTGCTTATCTATTCATTCAATTTATCAATCCTGACAACAGCCCATACATCTTTTTTGAAATTTTTCAAAGCGCATATGAGGGTTTTTTCGTAACGGGAAATCCTTTCAAGCTTTGTGAGTTGTTTTATGCCCTCGTCGTTTTCTAAACGTAATTGGCACCCATAGCAACGTGCCTAGCAACAATACCTTCGTGACATCTCAGCGGGAGTCCATGGTTGGCGTTTATGTGTTCCTATTTTGGTCGTTTCCACATATTTTTTTGCATAATGTTATCATAATTTACATAACTTGTAAAGAAACTGATATGGGCTCTATCTATACTCTCTCAATTTCTTCAAGCGTATTCTTAAACTGCTGTATACACATTTTCTTCACTCACCATACGACGTGGTAATGGCTTGCACTAGGTCTATCGCCCACGACTGCCCTTGCCAGAGAATAATGATTATTATCATTCCACATTATTTCGTAGTTTATGTTTGGGATGGTACCCTGCATAGTGTACCTTGCTCCGTTTGTACCTTCCCATTTAGGGCCTAAATGTCACATGTAATAGTGTTTATATTTGTTTTTTTGACAGCTCTAATAAATATATTAACCTACCGTGTGTAAACGATGTATTGGTAGTAAAACAAAGATCATTAGGAAATATTTTTTATGTTCTCGCTGTGATATCATACATCGAGTTATTTTGCACTTTATTTACACAAAAAACAGGCTGACTCAGTTACTTTTTTGTCTGAATAATACGACCCCATTCGTCGTTTAAGGGTTAAAAAGGCTGACCCACTTTGGAGAGCTAAAAACAAGTTAGTCAATGTGGCATGTACATAGAAACCTCCATTATATACATCCTTCATTCTCGGAATTCATTAAGTAATATTTATAAACCGAGTCAGAGGTCTTTATCGGGTGACTCTATCCCGATAACGCCCGATTACGAGGTTTGTAAATTACTTCTAAAACGACTCGATGTGTTGAGCTCATATATAAGTATACGTTGCCAATTCAACTCTGTATTAACTCAGTTACAGGCGCGCGTCACCACGCCTGTAATGTATGCTGACAAAATTCCACGAGAAAAGCAGTCATCTCTGTCAATAAAGCGCATGTGTCTATATCATGCTTTGCATAAGTTTTATCAACCTAGAAAGACACCGACTAAGCATGCATTTCTTCTGGATTTTGCTTATGAATTATTAATGCGTTTTAGAAATTTATTCCACGATTGAGGAGGTTTTCCAACAATTTCCTGTCTTTTTTTTCAGTTTGGACAAAGAGTTTCTCAGTTTTTCCTCCATTTTCTTATGTATTTAGTATCCAAGGTTTATACATCCCGCGGTAAAGAACATTAAGTGAATGGTGAAATATAGTAAGGAACCGTGTAAACACAGTGAAATTCGCCATACAACCACCCCAAAGAACAAACATTCTGGCAACAAATATAGCCAAATACTTAAAAAACTTAAAATTTAGATTATCTCTCTAGTTACATTAATATATTACAAGTTAAGTTTTTATAGTGATCACTTTATATCTCATCACGTGATAAAGTGCTAGTGACAGTGAACCTGCTGTGTGAAATAACATTGAATGAATCCAGTTTAACTAGACTATCTCCTTTGTCTTTTTGGTGGAAAGGCAAACGGGTCGTCCTAAAAATTATAAAAAATTAAATTACACTCGATGGGCTGAAATTCAAGATGACTATGAAGAAAGGATTTTCTTTGTTCAGTTTATGATGCAAAAAATATAAAAATTCTTCTTTGAAAGAACTCCTAAAAGTATCAAGTAACAGATTTTGCAGTTTGTAGCTATTAAGGAATAAAATGCTCTCCAAGTGAGCGAAACCGTAATGGGAAAAACGCAATAAGTCACAGTTGACAATTTTTTACATATTACCCGAGTACAAAAACCACTAAAAACATTCTCTTGGGTTCCCCGACCTTCACCGTCTGGTTCGGTGGCTAGTACATCAGGCAAATAGTGCGGTGGCTAGAACATCGGGCAAATGCTCGAGTTGAGAAAAGCTACAGAAATCACTCGCCTTCGGCTCGTGATTTCAGTAGCTCTTTTCAACTCTCGCAACATCCCAGCGTGTTTGGACGAAGCTATCCAAACACGCTCCCCGCTTTTGTATAGTACAAAAATAACTTTTTTACAGATTGTTGTATTTCTCTTTGTTTTGAGATATTTCACATATTCAAACCTAACTAAACGTTGTTGATGACCACCATTTTGAACCTTAATTGGCATCACTGATCCAACAACCAGGAAAACTCTAAAGAACCTCTTCCTGTGTGAATGTGTTAAGACAACAATTTGTGTAAAAATTGGCAAAAATCATATTTAAAACCTCGCGTTTTAAAGAGCCTCCAAAATGACCCTAGTTATGTCACACAACCTCCGTGAATATTCAAGATAGCGGCCGTTTTCAAATGTGACTAAATTTGACGTAAAATATCTCGAAAACTAGGAAAGACAGAACAAATCTGTAATGCTTATTAAATAGTAATATTAAATAGTTTTAAAATTCCTTCATTCGAGGCAATAGAAAAATATATTGCGAATATCTTTTAGATGGGAGACGTACTTTTTGACGTTTTTAATAAAAGCCACTTACCTCATCCATTTCACTGTTTTGGGACATTTTGGACCGTGAATTGGGTTTTGATTCATTTCTAAAAAGCAATAAAGTAGCCATATTAAATTTAAAATCAACAAAATACCATATAAGTGGCCATGGCGCAATAATGATTGCTTCACAACATTAAACATTACTTTAAACGGATTATTGTTTCGCTATATCAACAATTAATTATTTCCTAGAATCGAATAAGTTGATAATGAAGTTGATTATTATTACAATAATACACAAGCATTGTTTTTTTTATCACAAATTTATCACAAAAAAACATTTAGTTTTTGAACATCAGATGACGTAGCTCAAATAACGCCCTACCTTCCTCAAAACGTCAAAAAAAAAACGTTTCACACATTTGCCATTTGGTAGTTTACCACCTTTTCTCTACACGAGAAATTGATATTCTTACCTGTACGAGTTTTTTGTTTCAGATATGTCCTCGTCATCATCCAACTAGCAAAAAAGGTCATATATATAAAAAGGATAACTAATTCTATCATGAACGATATAGAACGAATAGGAGTGCAATTAAAGCCAAAATCATACTAGTTAAAATACGAGCGGCAGATCTGTATGGGTATTTACCATGGCGAGTGCGTAGTACGAACCATTGTAAATCCCATACAGATCTGCCGCGAGTATTTTAACATACTTGTGAAATGAAACAATAGGTATTGAATTTGCAATTGTCATTGGTATGAATATTAATCAGGAGCATTTTTAAAAAAGTTAATAAAAGCATGCTAATTAGAACACAGCTGTATCAAAGTTAAGAATACTAATTATCAGACTGTTAACTTTTATACAGACTTTAACGGGGGTTTACAAAGATGTCATGGGACATAAATATGGACCATTTATTGGGTATTTAGCTCATTAGTTATTCATTAATTTAGCAAGAGTGGTTACAAAATCAACCGACCGCGTAAGTAGGAGATTGATTTGTAACCACGAGTATGATTTTGGCATTAATTGCACGACTTAATTCGTTCTATTACTTATTAATTATATATCTTTTGTAATCAGAAAAGCATAAAAATACAATTACAATTTCAATATATAAATTTTTGTCACGACAATTTTTGGTAAATAGTACATTGGAATCATTAAAATTTATATCAACATTAATTTCCAGGTTGGTGATTGGCTAGTTGTAAATACTAGAGTGAATTCCATTGGCTATGGGCAAGAGTGCAATTACAGCTCACAAAGGGTGCGATTAATGCTCAAATCGCACTCCTCTTAGCCAATGAAATTGCAGTGTTTGCTACTGATTACTGACGATATATAATTAATACTATTATGAACTCCAGCCAGACCCAATAATACGATTATTGTTGATTGTAGTAAATCCAACCGATGTTCTCAGTCGTTTTAAAAATAAACTTGTAAAAACGCTTGTATGGTAAATCATAAAAGAACAACACGTTTTAGAATTACTGAAGCCAAAATGAAACTGCTTGAAAAGTTTCAGATATATCTGCAATGTTATTTTGCGGAATAATTTATCGTAAGAAGCGATAACATCGAAGGTTTCAACTTTTAAAAGCCATACATGTTATACACAGTTAATTCTAATGCCAAGTCACACCAACTTAATATGTGTAATATAATACTTTATAACCATTTGAGATCTTATAATTTGTGTAATATTATTTCGTTTTTATTTTTAAAGTACTTTAACTGGTTGTAAACATTTTGACGCCTCGAACTGAAATCAGCCTTTACTGTTGGGCTAGCGTTTAAGTTTTTTATACGTACGTACGCACCTACCTACCTACCCAACCACCCACCCAGATAACAGATAAGATATTTTACTAACCACTATGGAAACTGTAGACTTTGCAGAGGCTGAAAAACAAAATAAAACTATTATTCTCAACTATAATAATACCTTGAACTATATCATCCGATAGAAATCACTTTTTTATTTATTTTAATTAAAACAACTAGGTACCACGTGACAAATCTCTACTGTTTGTTGTTGTTATCCAGGACGTGTCACGTGATTTTGTTGTCGCACGTGCGCCTCGACCACGAGTTTGTCCTTTGCCTCTTGCTGCTCTGCCTCTTCCTCTACCCCGACCTAAAACAAAATGCAAACAGCTTTTAATACAAAGATAAAGGACAAAAGTCACTTGAAGATATTTCAAAACGAAACTGTCTTTAAAGTGCTACTCTTACAAAATATACACTAAACATTTATAGCCAACAAAGTTATAAACTACAGTAATCAATAACTTTTTTTCGATAACGAGCTGTTTAGAGTCTGGATTTCATTCACAAAAATCTCAAAACTTATGCCCACCATTATTATGCAGAGCAATTTTTGCTAGCCAGCGGCGTTGTTTTAGTAGGCGCGTGACGTCATATCCGCAACGATTGCCCTTATGGCAACATGGTTTTTATTGCAAAAACATTTGAAATATCGCTGGGAAAAGATCACAATAGTTCTCCAGCTCAGCCGTAATAACTGCTTGGTTAAGATTAAAATTGCTTTGCTTCGTTCTGACAAAACGGACCCACTCATTGTGTAGGTTTCCAGGTAACTTTGGACTGCAGTGGATAGAAATTCCTTCTTTTTTATCTATATACGAGCAATCTTGGAGAATACACCTGGTAGAAAACATATCGTTAAAAAAAATTTTCTTTCAGTTAAATCGTTGAAAAACTCGAGCGATGGAATGCAACTTGTACAAACTCTTTTTGTAAACCGTTTTGGCGCGAAATTGTGCAGCGCGTATGACGTCACTTCCTTTGAATTGCCTGATACGCATACAATTAATGGCTAACTTAAAGACGCGAACTTCAACGGTCAAAAAAAAATCTTTTCAGTAGCGTGTCAACACAAAAATTAAACAGAACACTTTTTAGTATTTGTACTTTATTTAGTTCAATTTTCAAGAAGGGTTTCATTTTCGTAAGACTAGCACTTTAAAATTGAATAAATTCCAACATGCTAAAACATGAATCTTAAGTCAAAATTTTGTTGTTCATGCATTGGAATTGCTACAAAAACATGTCTTGGGACCACTAGCGTAGCCAGCCCGATAATTTATTCATGATATGCAAATTTTTTTGGGTTCAACAACCGTAAAAACAATGATTTTCTAAAGAAATGAATAATGGAAATCGTTTGAAATTTACACAGCATGACCAACCTTGCGGGCTGGCTTCGCCACTGCTTGGGACACAATCACGTGCAAAACAGTGTTATTTTATTATGGTCTAACATACACGAGGTATCTTGTATGTTCAATATTGTTCATTTAACAACCAGATGATCTGCAAACACGGAAAAGGACTGGCACTAGTTGTCAAATAGAAATCCATTTTTCGATCAAAACGGCT
>JAOBAZ010074222.1:0-11977 GCA_026546875.1 Pteroeides caledonicum | reverse complement strand
AATATCACTACAGCCACCAATTTAATGCTCACCTGATCATAGCTTAATTACCTACCATACTATAAGTAATACGGTACTTTCACTACTATAATTAAGATAACCTTGTCTATACAACCAATTAGAAATATACACAGTACCAGCAGGAATTTATTCATGATCATATGAAGACACTTTGAGGAAGGAGCATGTTTCTTGGATAAACTTGACAGGAGAGATTCTAATGCAGGGACAAAATACCTCTCTTCAACACATGATTCAACAATATTTGAAATATAAACAGGAAAAACCAAAGGTTTGTTTTTTGTCTAAAAAGAAAAAAAATGGTGGCAAAATATTTGGCACCATTACCAGTGCTACAATTTCATTTACTATGTTTATTCATCTAAGAAAATATGTACTTACCTGTGGCTTTTCATGACTCTCTTTTCTTATAAAGGTCTGACAATATGGAAGTGAGACAGTCTATAAATTAAACAATTGTAATTTTCAGGAATAAACAAACCCCTGAAAACACACATCTTGAGCATTTACTTGATAATCAAAAAAAAAATCAGGACACCAAAAAACTTGAATATCAAGTAGGGTACATAAATGGTGAAGATTTATTTATTAACCCTTTATAGCCCATTGGCCACCTTTAGTATTTTACTCTGTCTAACGCCAGACGATTTTACTTGTCAGTGTGGAAAGTCCGGGCTATAAAGGGTTAAGAGGTGGTTACTTCTTACTGTACTTGTTGGCTGGTGAAGGATTGCAATTTTTAGATTTACAGTGTTTAATCAGTTAATTTTAACAGTTTCTGAAGTACATGGTTTGGAAACTCAATTAAAATGCATTAGAGCCCATTATTTATGTTGGTTTATGTTTATGCAAGTTTGGGGTCCTTACTTGTCCAGCGTTTCAGGTTTCTTGTGAAAGATCTGGGGAGGAAAATCATTGGAACGGAGAATTGGGCCAGAAAGCTCTGGCAAAAGTAAATTCTTCGTACATAAATCTGTGTTATTTTTCCGTCCAGTGACGGCGAAATACGATAGAGACATGGCGATTAGGCCACTAAGCTTGTTCAACCTCCGGCAAAATTCGCCGTTCGCCAGCCTAAATCTGAATCCCTGCTTGTCACATGCTTGTTGCATTGTATATTAATAACAGTGCTACAAATTATTATTTAATCTTATGAATGAATGAATAATGCCTTGTATGTTGTAACATACGGTATATGGCGCAAACCGGGGTAACTTTGGCCTTGGAGGTAACTTTGGCCACCTAGACTATAGCATCCATAACATTTTAATTTGCTATAGATAGAGGCTATTAAATAATATTTCTACTCAATTGCCCCTATCTACTTTCGTATCAAATTAAAACTTTATGGACGCTAGTCTGGGTAGCCAAAGTTACCCCCAGGGCCAAAGTTACTGATACTGTACTAACCATTTTTTTCTGTCGCTTTGCCTGGCACAGGTTGCAATCTGGTGGTATATGTCGTTTTACTCCTTTTTTAACCATTCTATTAATTTCGAGTTGTTCATTTTCTTTGTGGAACAGCCCATTCTCTTTTCCCAGTAACACACCCTTTCGATTCTGCTTAGCTGATGTGGACTTCACTTTAGTTGGAAATTTGATTAAATTCATGATACTGTTCTGGTCATAACCTCTCATAGTTAGATTATTAGTGACTTCTTCTTCACCAATCTAAGGAACATAGTAATTCTAGTATACCAGTAAGTAATACATTGTATAAAAAAACTATCTTGGCAGTTCTCAACCTGGTTCCCCTAGCCAGGTAAAGTCATCTGGTATTAGCCAGGGTTAAGTTGTGGCAGGCTAATTGTGGCCAGACCCAATTGTAGCACATGGTTAAAGACATACCGGTAGTCTCAGAGACTTGCTTATTAACCTAGTACTGGCACCAGCAGGGGGTTCCTCTTGGTGAGTAAAATCATCAAGTGTTAGCCAGGGTTACATCTGTTACCGTAAGTTGGTAAGTGGCAGTTTGCAGCTGGCCCTATGGCATGCTTTGAATGGGTTTAATTTTCAGTTAGTCCTCCAAGTGTTAAATAAAACAATACCTGTATAATATATTCTGGGATATAATCTGGGGAGACACAAAGCACACCATGTTTTTCTAAAGACAACACATCATGTTGTAAGCCTGGCTCTACAAACACATGTGTTATTCCTTTGGCTTGATTGGCATCTTGAAATGGTATTTTCTTCTTACAAATGGTGGCACACCCAGCTTCTAACAACCTGAGATAATAAAGCGTACTGTCAGGGGATAGACTTTACACATACATGTAGATAACCCAGTGGCAGCCAGAGGTACAGCAGGGACTCTGAGGTTTACCACAAGTGACTTTGAATGTTTTACATTATGCCTATAGACATTGTACATAATGGGGCTTCCCCCTTAAGTACAATTATCTGATGTCTAGTGAAGGTCAGCGCTGTTAGATATGTGTTAGACCTATTGGCAAAGGCAAAAAGCAACTGTCATACATGGATTGGCCAAATTTTATAATCGCTATTATAAGCCAACCTACATGTAAAGAAAAAAAGACTGAGAGAAAACAACCAGATATATAAAACAAATACAAAACAATTATAAATAGAACTGCGAATGCAAGTTCAGTTGTTTGGACCACGTTTCAGCTTGTGTCAGTAAGACAGATAAGTTGCTTAACCTTGTAAAAACATTTTTTTAATTTAATAAATAGTTTTAGTTAAAATTTTATTCATTGACTAAATTCCTTGTTACCTTGTGCGTAACTGTACTGTACAGGTTACTATATAGAGTGAAACCAGAGTTTGGAGCCCCTAAGTTTTGTAACCACCTCTTAATAACCACTCTCTGGCAAGGATAAGGTCTACTTGGAAAACACCTACATGAGTAATCACTTCCTAATGCCATCAGCAACCGCATTTTTATGCCCAAAAACTTTAATTTTAGCTACAGTAAATTAAATTATAGCTAAAATGAGCAACCACCTCCATAAAACTTGGCATATAAGCTTGGCAACATGTTTTACTATAATTAACTTTCCAAAGTGCACTGCATCAATATTGTTCCAGTTCTCTTATAATAAGAGTACGGTAGTTTTTCTATATGATTGATTCATTAGGTTTTTGTGTGATATTGAGTCTCCATATGTTTAAATATAAATACTATAAAATAATTTCATAATTGCCTAACCTGACTTAATGACCACCTGTCATTAACAACCACATTTGATGTTAATGGTGGTTATAGTCCTTTCTGTGCATGTCTGTATAACGTAAACAAATGTGGACCACACTTCAATATTATTGTTTGTAAATCATCAAATAAACAGTTTTTACCACAAACAACAGTTCAGTATTTTCAACCAAGAAAATCCTCAGAACTGTGGTCCATATTCGTAATACGTCTTTGAGGCATGCATAAAAGCTAGGGACTATAATCTACCTTTATAAAAGGATGGTTGCAAAACCCAATAGTGTACTATAGTAGAAATAAAACTAACTAAAGGTTGGTTCAACAGTTCTCAAAACAGACCTTTCATATGCTCTTTTCATTTTGAAATCCTTCACATGAACAAGTGCATTCCAGTTTTTAAGTCCCCCTTCTTTACCCTTCAAAGCATTCCTCCATTTTCTTGGTGCACTATAAAGTGGTCCTAGTGGACTATTATCTCCAAGATCTTCAGCACTCCATTCATAACTTTCCTCAGGAAGCCATCTTCCTTGTTGAAAACAATCCTCAAGGAATTCTTTTTTTAAAACCCATCGACCTTTGACAAATTCGCACAAAATAAAAGTTAAAATTATGCCATGATTTCAATAATTGCATGATATCTTATCAAAGGCCTAATACTTTTGATGCTGGTCATCTTATGGATAATGGCCATCCTGAACTGGCCTGGGATTGAATGGGTTTAGCAGGGATGGACCAGTCTGATTTTGCAGGGGGGTGTGCTAGAATATATTTACAGTAAATATTTAGAACAAAAAATAACTAGAATATCAGTGAATATATTATATACTGTAGATACAGTTATGCCTGGCCTCAAGTAATGTTCTGAACCTGAGCAAGTATTACCTGAAACACATCCACCTAAGTACTTTTCACTGCGATTAGGTTTTCCACAAATAACGTGTGAAACTTCCCGTGCAAAAATCTATACAAGGACATGAAATAATTAACATATGATTTACTACAATAAATACAATTCGTTTTATTACTAATACTAATAGACATATGAATATCAGTACAAAATTACTAAAATAAGCTATATTAATAATTCCGTATGTATAGTAATGGTTTGGTTTGTACGTTAATAATTTGGTTGTCCAAGGTAGTTCACACATATAGACATCTCACTCGACATCTGTACCAGGATGAGTATATTCTTCATTTCACGGTTACACGTATGAAGAATTTCAATAAATAAACATAAATATACCTGTTTATTAATGTAAGTCCCTCCGAGCTGTCTAATATAGCCTGCTAAGACTTCTTTTACCTCTGGGGACAATGAAGAGAGCTGAAATCTCTTCTTCCTCACAGACTCCATTGTCAACAAACCGCCGAGCAATTGTTCACGTGTCTAAAATACTGTAATTGAAATTTTGAGCTTTCCCGCCAAACCGAGACCAGACAGGTCAGTGGTAGGCCTGGAGACCAACTAACTATAATGGAAATTTAGCATTCTTCGTTTGGAAGTATTAGACTTGGTTATTCACTACAAGCTTTTGTTTCATGGCAATGGAAGTTCTGTAATAATTTCAATTATTTTATGAAACTTTAACTTGGTTATACCAGACATTTTTTTCTGATATTTGTCGACACCTCCACAGGAGACCCGATCGACAAGTGTAAACATTTACCCACTTTTGGCCTCAGCTAGAATCCCTGTAAACTTTTTTACACATTTGAAAAGTACGAGAAATCTTTTTATTGCAGACATGTTTCGGCATTATCAATATGCCATTTTCGATTTTTTTCACTCGTAGTGGGATAGCAAGGAAAGTAACGAGTGGCTTTGGTTACCACCACTGGACCGAAGAAATACCGTTGTGAAAAGTGGACATCAAGGCAGAAATGGGGTTACTATCCCAAAGTTATGATACCGTTTTCTTCTCTTTACCGACTGCGATGTTTTTCTTTTGTTCATTGTTTTTCTGTTGTTTTGGATTTATTCTCTTTATTTTTCTTTTGTTCTGATTAGGGTCAGATCGACTCTGTATGTAGGTAAAGAGTTAAAGGCATTGGTACTTGAATTTACATTACCTCACCACGGTCCGGTAAAAAAACAAATTATTTACGTGGGTAACCTGTAACTTGTCGACGTTTCACGTGTAGCTCACGCGTGGGCGGTAAACCAAAACAAACATGGCGCATATTGACAAACACAAAATTAGAACTCGTTTAGTGCTCAAAAATAACAGGAAGCAAACATATCTCCTTGTTAGGGAGAAATGCAACGAAGTTTGGGGGTTTCCTGGTGGATCTGTGCGATACTGCGAAAGAATCGAAGAGTCTGCAAGCAAGATAATTGAAAACGTAAGTTAGCTAAAGACTGTGTGAGTGTGTCATTACGTGCCAAACCCGCAAACTTGGGGTGACAGCTTTGGGAATGAGACTCTTGTGAACAACGTTGCCATAAAGTATGCCTAGATTATAATTAGACTGCATGACAAGTGTTATATATATGTGTGTTATTTAGTAATTGTATAGATTTGTACGAATCGTATTAACTATTTCCGGTAAGTGGAATCTCAAATCGACAAACCGCCCTCATAGTAACTATGAGGGCGGTTTGACACCAAATTAATAAAATAGACTTGTTTAACTTAAAGATAAGTCCAAAGATGACGCGCTGCAGAGCAGATGGCCCGCAATCACAGGCTAACGTCGTTCTCTGTTTGTTACCGTAAGAATTTGTTTTCGTTAGTGAAAAGCGAAAGTGACTCTAGCTTGGTTGAACTTGGAACTAAATCTGGAATTAAGTGGAAGTTTTAATAAAGAGATATACTTCCAGTTCTAGTATTCTTTTGTTGTGGCTTTCTATTTCAGCTGTCTTATGTCGTATGTATTTAGACAATTCCCAAAAAGAGTCTTCATTTTGCATGTTTTGTCCAAGATGCTAACCCAGTGCATCAGCCCAGAAACAACTTTTTGAAATTTTGAGATATTTAATATTTTTGACAAATCTAATATTTCCAGAATCTGGAAAATGTTGTTTCAGAATCAACAAGCTTAGATTAATTATTGGGTGGGGCTTGCTCCTAGTCTGCATATATAGGTACCAAACTTGGAGGGGGGAGGGAATATGTCACCTTTTTTTGGCTAAAGAGCATGAATATAATAATGATTTCTTCTTGTATAAAAGTGTATAGAATTATAAAATGCTAGGAAAACTATTACTACACCCTGAATCATCCAATCCAACACCCCCTGCATTTCTTTTCAAAACAGATTTGTACACTTATCTGCATATTAGCCACACCCAATTCTGCAGTAGTACCTTGAGGAGAGGGATTTAATAACACACAAAAAATCTCTCCATTTCCTCTTTAATCTAATGCACTGCCTTATCCAAATGGGTTAATTATATGGTTTTACTGAGCCATGGGACCTTAATAGCTGTTTGCCTTTGCTGAAACCAACTTCTTTTCATTGTTATCTACTTACACACAGTGAATATGGTTTAACGGCTGATTGTATGATAACTTGCTAACTATAAAATATTTTCAACTCCATTGATTTCATCTAGATTTCATCATCCACTGTCATCAATAGAAAGCTTTGGTTTATTCAACATTTGCTTCATCCTGAAGTGGTAATTGAATTTATATATTGTGGTTCTTTGAGTGAAGAGTTTGAAAAATTGAGTGACTTAGATGATTCATTGTTCTTATGGTCATCACTATTTGAATTAAAGAGGATGGCTAATGATAAAAAGTTGGAGCTTGCAGCAAAAGATATCATTGATGTGATTGAAAAAGGTTAGTTTCTCCAATATTCAGAGGCAGACCAAGCTTGCACTGGGCCCCTGGCACAAACATTACTTCATTAATGCATGTTCCCCTTTCAAAAAGAAAGATTATGGCATACAGAGAAGATTTCAAAGAAATTTTATAGCCAAACTGTTTATATACAAACAATGTTCCTGCAAAATGTTTCTTGCCAAAACGAATTTTTCGACCTAGCAGAGGCACAACATTTTGCCAGCTTTGAGGTATCAAGTACAATAAAGTCTGTTAAATGGCCTAACCAGCCACTTAACAGATTTTACTTAGTCTAATGCCAGAAAATTTGCTTGTCAGATGAAAACATTCTGCCATCAATGGCTTAATTAACCTTGTGGGCCACTGTCAAGATCCTTTTTTGCCTTACCCCATTATATAATTGTGTTTCATGTAGATGGTGTGGGAGCCAATGCATGTCCAGATTCTTTTCTAAGAGAACAAGTAATTCAGCCAAGGTGATTTTTAAATAGACTACCATATTATTTTTGGGTACTGGTTTAGCACCAATACTGAATCAATTTAAATTTTGCAGAGAAGAGAACAAGCCAGATATCACAGTTTTAGCAGATAAAAACAATTTGCCATCTCCAAGTAAAAATTTGAATGATGCTTTTGACAGTTTGTTAGTTGCAGCAAAATTTGGAAATGCAGGTATGATCATTAAATATAATTACAGATCAGTAAGAATATTTAAGTTTTCAGTATATGTGGCAAGTTGAATGATGTTGACAATGTTATATTTGGGTCAAAAGATTGTTGGAGGTTCCATTCTAAATGTAATGGAGCTATAAATTTGTACACATCTGTATATGAGTATGTACTGGTACATAATAAAAAAATGTAGAAAAAGATAGTGCAACTGACATTAAGTTCTGGTGAATGCATATATCAGTGATAGAGTAAAGTTTGGTTATATCAGTTTTGAGTCTCCATACAAATGTAGACACAATTCAGATGATTGTAGAGGAACTGATACAAGATGCAAAAGCGTAGAAAATGAAAGAAAGTCCATCCCATACAAGTATTCATAGGCTACAGTGTAAGCATTTTTATTAAAAATCGTTGGATTGAAAGCTTTTGTTAGAAACTGAAAATAAACATTTTGGTTTTCCATAGAGAAAAAGCTTGTGGAAAAGCTATTCAGAAAAGTAGCAGGTGACTCAACAGAGACCAAAATAAATGCTGAATTGTTTCAAACATTAATGGAGGAACTTACACCAACTGTAAAACATTTGAATTTTCAAAACATTTTCAGGTAAATATGAAATTTTGGGTTTTAAGGGTGGGACCATTACCCATTTACAAGTTATAAAGAAAGGGTTACCGTATATGAGTTATTTATCTTTCTACTGGGACATTGTTAAATTTTTGTGTGTTAACATATTTATTTTACTATATATTATATATTATATATATTATATTAGAGCATTTGACAACACTGACAAGCATTATGTAACTCCAAGTGATGTTTTACATGGTCTGGCTGCTATGGATCCCAGAACTGCACATGGAGGTGTTCCAGCTGAATTGCGTTGTAGATATCTATTCAAATACTACAATGAAACTAATACTGGTTATCTTAGTCTTGAAGAATTCAGGTAAGAGAGCTTACATCCCCTTTTGCTCTATTTGTCTGTCTGTCCATCTTTTTGTCCATCCATTCGTCCATTCATCAGTCCATCTGTCCATCCATCCATCCATCCATCCATCCATCCATCCAGCCATATTTTTGTGTATCCATGCGTCCATCCAGACGTTTTTCTGTCAGTTTGTTTTTCCATCAGTCAGTCCATCTGTCCATCCATCTGTCAGTCAGTCTGTCTGTCCGTCTGTCCGTCCGTCCGTCCGTCCCTCTGTCTGTCTGTCTTAAAAATAAAATATGTCAAATATAATTTAGATGTATGCTACAAGACATTTACAAAATGAAACAGGAGACAATCTCAGAGGAACAACTAGAACTGGAGGCAAAGGAGCAAATCCGGTAAGCAATAATAAATAAATTCCTCATAATTAATAGTTGATTAATGACTTAGTACTCTTGGAACAGTCTCACAGAGTATATATTTGACACTATTCACCTCCACCTTGGTGAATACTGGTAATTGTTATCCATTAACGATCACTCTATCTTCCCTTACCGAAATTCCACATGCGATTTTTAATTCCACATGTGAACATATGTAATTTACAAGCATTTCACATGTGATCAAATCCAGTTCACATGTGATCTCTATCATTTCACATGTGATCTCATCAATTTCACATGTGATCTCTATCATTTCACATGTGATCACATCCAGTTCACATGTGATCATTATCATTTCACATGTGATCACATCTAGTTCACATGCGATCTGTATCATTTCACATGTGTGATTACATGTACAGATGGTTCACATGTGAACACTATTATTTCACATGTGATTACATCCAGTTCACATGTGATCACTATCATTTCACATGTGATCACATCCAGTTCACATGTGATCACTATCATTTCACATGTGATCACATTCAGTTCAGATGCGATTACTATCATTTCACATGTCATTTCATCAAACTCACATGTGATCTCTATCATTTCACATGTGGTCACATCCAGTTCACATGTGATCACTATCATTTCACATGTGATCACATCTAGTTCACAATGTGCGATCTGTATCATTTCACAGGTGTGATTAGCTGTACAGATAATTCACATGTGATCACTATTATTTCACATGTGATTACACCCAGTTCACATGTGATCACTATCATTTCACATGTGATCACATCTAGTTAACAGGTGGTCACATCCAGTTCCAAATCGTTCCACGTGTGATTTTATGTACAGATAGTTCACATGTGATCTCTATTTTTGGACATGTGTTTCACATGTCAATGTAGAACACAACATGAATTGTTTGATGGTTTATTTAAATTTGTCACTCACCACAACAAAATTTGTATAGACTAGCTTTGTTTTCGCAGACATTTTGGCAAAGATATAACAGATAAACTTCCTCTACGAACGTTTCTTGATGGCGTTGGACAACTGAAGTTCCGTGGCACATCGCTATTATTTCGCCTTCCACGACCGCTTTGTGGAAAACAGGAAGAAACAAGTTGTGTCTCACCAGCTTCTTCCGCGAAGAAAAGGTAATGGAGTGCTGAGAGAAAGTTTTCAACTTCTACCAAATTACGAAATCCGGTAAAGATTTAGGGAGATATCCTTGTTTAAAACTCGTGTTTTTAATAATGAATGTAAAACGGAAATCGTCGTAAACTACTCGGCATTTGTGATATTTGCGCATAACTGGATGTTTTACTTGACTCCCGCGGACGATTTGACGCAGCCAAGGCTTACCTTGGTCGCACAGCCAATAAACAATCTACATTTTTTTTTAATCAGTTTTATCATTAGAAGAAAAATTTTATTTGTACCATTTTTTTTACAAATTTAAAATAATTTTAGTCTGGTTTAGTTCTAGTAATCATTGCATTAATGATTTTGTTTTAGTTGTAGTTTAGTCGCTAGTTACAGTTTAGTTATAGTCTCCGTTTCGCTAACTTCTTTAGTCATAGTTTAGTCTGAGTTGACTAATTCCGCTAGGCCAAACTAAAATAGGGTTTCAGTTTTAGTTATAGTTGACTAAAACAACACTACTCTTTGAATATACAAAGCTGCACGATTTTCCTGGTCACAGCACCAGTTACGCGATGAAGGTTTTCCAGTGAAACAAAGATGTATGAGACGTTTAAGGTGACTTTTAAACATTAGTGTGTGAAGGACGTGGGGGATTCCTTGTGTCCTAAATCCAGGGTTGTTCATAGGTTATACAATATGTGTATTTGAGCATGATGAAATAACAATAGTTGAGCAGGGTTTTAACAAGTATTGCTTGTGAAATTCATCAATAATTAATGAACTAACTACCCAATAAATAGTCCATCTTTATGTCCCATGACATGTTTGTAACCCCCATGCAGGTTAACAGTCTAATGATTGGTATTCTTAATTTTTATACGGCTGTATCCTAATTAGCATGTTCTTATTAACTTAAAAATGCTCCTGATATTACTTAT
Source organism: Pteroeides caledonicum (assembly GCA_026546875.1). NCBI lineage: Eukaryota > Metazoa > Cnidaria > Anthozoa > Scleralcyonacea > Pennatulidae > Pteroeides > Pteroeides caledonicum. The sequence continues at coordinate 898 of JAOBAZ010074222.1, read as the reverse complement.
TCGTTTATTTCACGCTAAAATACTCGCGGCAGATCTGTATGGGATTTACAATGGCTCGTGCTACGCACTCGCCATTGTAAATCCCCATACAGATCTTCCGCGAGTATTTTAACTAACGTTAGTATTGGACGTGATTGCTCCACCAGATTACATTGTGCTAGAATATCAGTCCACTTTTACACCTTAAGGTTCGTTGACACTGGCGATTTTTGCGGCGATTTTTGTCGCGTAGTTATTGTTTGGGGCAATGTTAATCAGAAGGTTAATGTTAATCGGTCAGCAGCATGAATCGAGGGCTCATTGTTCTTAGCTCATAGCTAAATAACATTACTCAAGGCCAGGTTTACGCTGGGCTCAATGTAACGGCTGCTACATTTTCACGTTTCGATGTCCTTTTTTACAGAAAACTTTTTAAAAGAAAGGCAGAAGGTCTGGATTATGAAGAGGGCGAGGACGAAATGGATGTTGACGCCAAAACCCAGACATCAAACTCGTATTCAAGGTTAGTTTATTGTCAAGTCTTAGACCAATCCGCCGAATATTGTCTGATATTATTAACGTGAAAGATGCAACACAGTTTACATTTCGTTACATTTTCGTTTCGAAATAATGACTTTTATGTGACAGTAAAACCATTAATTATTCACAAGCCCATGCATAAACCAATCTCAGTTCATTCACATCATGTAAGCACCATTTTATGTCCCAATAAAGATCACCTAGGAGCTAAATTAGTATGTATTAACCTCAATAAAGATCTCTTACTCAAACAATTAGTAAGTATTAACTTTAATAAAGATCTCTTATTCATAGTACTCTGGATCATAGTTACTGGAGTACATGGTTTGGAAACTCGATTAAAATTCAATAGAACTCATTATTTATGTTGGGTTATGTT
>JAOBAZ010074111.1:2500-11981 GCA_026546875.1 Pteroeides caledonicum | reverse complement strand
CATCTGTGATCTATTACAGTACACACGCACAAAAAAATCCAATCTATTTGTTTTATACATCAAAAAGTACGAAAAACAAGCAAAATCTTGATAACGCCATCAGTGTATCTATACTTTAATAACACACGGCTCAAATCCAATCAAATTGCTTGTTTTAATAAGATGTTGTATAAATCCAAATTGCGCTCGAAACCATATACATTACCTACACTGATTGCGTCATCTAAACTGTCGGACAAAGCGCTATACTTGTGATGAAAATATCTCGAGAACTAAACAAGATGTGGAGAAACTGCAAAACATTCCTACATATCATTTTCAAGGATATCTCCATCAAGACAACAATTTGCCACTGCTAATGCTCTACAAAAACCTGGTAAACTTCAATCGAAGCCAAATTTCTCAGTTAAAAGTACTAAAATAATTTCTCACCCAGTGAATAACTATAAAAAGCTTAAACAGTCCACATCTTTCGCTTCTTTAGGATGCTACTGTGCAACATTACAGCCATTACAGTGAAGAGTCGCTGATACCATGTATGAAGAGAATTGCACAGTTGGTCATTAAAACATCAAACAAACAGTCCAAGTTGCTTTCTGTCCCAACCAAGTATAACCGGGCGAAATTTTTCAAAATTGCTACTTCGCCATGTCTCCATTCTGGATTTATTACAGAAATAGCAGAGGCGTGAAGGACGATAAAAATATATTGAAATAAATTTGATGCCAGCTCTTCATTCACACTGAAACGAAACTCGATAGAAAATTTAAGTATTGGATTTAAAAATATTTTAAAAATGGACTCGTGAGTATACGATTTTTGTTAAAAAAATTAAATCTGTAAATATAGAAAACATCTACGATTTATCCATCCTAACTTTTTTTTGGTAAGTTATTTTTACAGACTGCTTAAAAATTTTTTTGCTGATCAAGGAAGTAGGGTAACTGATATTTTGTACTTTGATCAGCAAAGCTTAAATATTTGACATGGCACGTAAAAATAACTTAAAGTTAAATAGTAAAATTAAAGCCTCACTTTGTATATTCATGTCAGATAATGTAAAAAATGTTATTTTGTACAATATAATTATTTATAAATAGTATCACTGAAAGACGTGAACGAGTCAATATTTGACTTTTTTAGAAAATACCTATTAAGTTAGTCACTAAACTTAAATCTCGTTTTGTATTTAAAGTGTTAAATATTGTAAAAAAATATTTAGTTTGTCTAGAGCAATTATAAATAGTCATATTACCTGAACGAATTCTCGTTTCTGATTCGCTGAAAAACAATTATGAAACCAGTATCAAATCTTCCTGTAGCAAATATGGAGTTACGAAAATGTGGTCATAGTCAATAGATGGTCTGGAAGGGTGTTAAAAATTCAGTAAAACTCATCATTCAATTAAATTCATAAACAATGAGCAAACTATGCAATAAATGGTTCATAGTTATGTCCCATGACATCTTTGTAAACCCCATAGACATCTGTATAAAAGTGAACAGTCTCATAATTTGTATTAACTTTTATACAGCTGTGTCCTAATTAACATGCTCTTATTAACTTTTTAAAAATGCTCCTGATTAATATTCATACTAATGACAATTCCAAATTCAATACCTATTGTTTCATTTCACAAATACGTTAAAATACTCGCGGCAGATTTACAATGGCTCGGATTTGCAATGGGATTTACAATGGCTCGGCCTACGCACTCGCCATTGTAAATACCCATACAGATCTGCAGCTCGTATTTTAACTGGTACTTATATCTATGTTGATCTCAGTTTAGGCAAACTCTGCGCGCATTAGTTATCACGTGCCAATTGGATTTTGGGGCGATCAACCACGTCAGTAACAGTGCTTTAAATCTCCATTGTTCAAACTCATGGGGGAGTGCTTTTCCGAATCGTTCTTCCTGGTTGTTTACCTCACCATTCAATAGGCTCATGATCACAAAGATGCATAAAACTAGACGATGTATGATGAGTTCAATATTTATTGAGCTTTCAGCGAATCTACTGACTGATTTAGGGTGACAAAAAATCATCGATTGACGTCATTATCAAAATGTAACGTAACTGACGTTTCTATAAGTAACGAGTTCATTGTTTCCCAGCGGAAATGGCTATACTAATATTAAGACTGAAATTACTAGGCAAAAAAATTGAATAAAACCAGTTTACGAAGAATACGCGAGTGGAACGAACGTAAATTTTCCACAATACAGCAGAGAACTTGCCGTCAAGCTCACGAGTTTTTACGCTAATGTGCCGCTGTTTTTATCAAAAATAAAACGGTGAATTTGGTTTAAGAATTGTGGAGCCCAAAGACTATCAATCTCAGCCTTTGATTGATAAACGTTAGGCTTGATGACAGTTTATTTATGATCATACCCTCATTGATTTAATAATTAATGATCGTGCGTATTTAATGCCAGGTTGAAAGCTTTTATCTAAAATACGTGAAATAAAACATTTCATGGAATTGTAAAATTTACATTGTGGTTGAAATCTAAAAGCACAATTTAAAACAAAGTAACATCGATAATTAAGTGTAGAACCTTCCTAGGTAGAAGTAAACAAATTATATAATACATGCAGTTTTTACTGTTCTTGGGTAACATTCCCATCACGCAGAAAGACTTAAAAATTTAAAAATAGAAAGGCACATTGCTGGAAGCCAAACAATTGACCCCATGCTTCTAGCTGGTTTTTGGTGGAAAAAGGTTATGTCCAGAGTTAGTAATTACTCGTCGCTAACCCGTCGACAACACGATCAACATTAAGCTTAGCAATTTTTTACACCTGCCGGTTCGTTGGGTCCTCAGGGGCGCAGTGGGAGGTGTTAAACAATTAGGGACTATAGAGTGTTTTCACACACGTGACCGCCAGCCAAGCGTGGTTGCTAAAACAAAAGGATATTTCTCAATAACAAGAGCTGAATTCTTAAAGGATAAATTTAGGACACCAACATGGCCGCCATTCCATTGTTTTGGAACACCAACATGGCCACCGTGACGTCATGTGAAAACGCTCTATAACAGGAAATCTTTTCGAGCGATATAAATTCTTTAAATAACCTTGTGAAATTCATGAATAATTAATGAGCTAGCTATCCAATAAATGGTTCATAGTTATTCCATCATCTTTGTAAATCCCCATACTGGTTAACAGTCTGATAATTAGTATTCTTAACTTTGATCCAGCTATATCCTCCTGATCAATATTCACATTAATGACGATTCCACATTCATCGTCACCTATTGTTTCATTCCACAAGCACGTTAAAATACTCGCGACAGATCTGTATGCGGGATTTACAATGTGTCGTGCTACGTACTCGCCATTGTAAATGCACATACAGATCTGCCGTTCGTACGAACCTCAAACTTTAGCAAAATTTCCGACAAATCTCAAACTCTAGGAGGATCGAGCTTCCTCCAGTCTCCCCTCCCAGCCACGGCCGGCGCACATGTGGCTGCTAGATTTGTTAACATTTGGCCTGGTTTGATTCCCTTTTATTTAAAATGTTAATGTTTCAACGAAGGACCATAACTTTAAAATTTTCTACCTCAATAGCATATGATTCGCATATACACAAAAGTAAAAATGACGCCATATACTTAGGGAAAGAAAACTGTAGTTTATCATCCATAAACAAATCTACGAATGTTATCATGCCGCCATATCAACCAATCCGTTAACATACATTATGATTTGTTCTGGTATATAGAAACTGTCCCCCCCCAAATAAACAGACATTGACAACTATCATGGTCGACAAGAATTTCATATTAAAACTTGGACTAAATTTCAAGCAGAGCTTTATAAGATAAAGGCGACTCCATCATCTTTTCATGTTGAAAGCCAAGCTGCACCATCAGGTAAAATTCTGGTCAATCTTCTATACCGTACGTCTTTTTAATAATGCTTGGGTAAACAGTCCTTTATTGCTCCATTATTTCGTATTTTCGTGGGTTTTTTTGAGAACATTTTACGACAAAAAAGATCATTGGAAAAAGTGAATGTTCGGTTATCTTATTCGGTGTCCATAGCAGGTTTTGTATCTCCCTCACCGCCAGGTTCTGTAGAGGCATCTTCCGTGGTCTAAAAACAACAAAAATATTAGTTCTTATCAAACTCAGTACAAACCCATGAAGAAAAAAAATAAAAGAAATTAATGTTTAAACAACAGCTGTAAATCAGATACTAGACATTCATCTTGATTTACATAAACTTTATCTTCAATTTTTAAGCTAAAATAACTAACTATAATAAGTAAGCTAAATAACTATAAGCTAACAATACTTGGAAAATATAGCTATTTAAATGCGTTTGTTTGATAAATCAGACACAGCATTCGCGTCCAATCTGTTTCTGATTTACTACTGGTCGTCTTCAGCTCGCCTTGTAAACAAGATACAGATCGGCCGTTCATATACTGTATTATTTATAATTTTGTTGTACTTGACAACTTTAAATAATGGTTACCGTATCTTGGTCCATCGACGACTCGCCGGCTTCACCTTCGGCTTTCGCCTAAAAGAAAATTCAACTTTCAGCTGATTTAATTAATTTTTCAGTTTGGTTTCATTATAAGACAAAATTGCGACTGGCTCATAAAAGAAATTCAACTTTCAGCTGATTTAATTTTTATTTTAAGATTTTATTTTATTATTATCTTAACATTTTATTTTATTATTATCTTAAGATTTTATTTTTATATTTTAAGATAAAATTGCGACTGGCTAAGTGTCATTGTTAAACAATCTCACAAATTATGAAAGCTACTGATGTTTTTAACATACATGAGTAACCTTAAATTTTAGAATTTTTGACGGGATTTGCTTGGATACCGAATTTTTTTATTCTCTCATTTGAAATAACTTTTAAAACTAAGGAGGAATTTCTTTTCCAGATTTCAAGACTCCAATTTTAACCTGTTTTACTGTGGTTGATCATAAGTTGTCAATAAGTTATGACATCGTGTATGCATAATAACTTCTAGTCAAATGTTTATTGTGTTTGTTATCGATAATTATACAACAATCTTATTAAAACAAGCAATTTGATTGGATATGAGCCGTTTATCATTAAGGTATAGATACACATTATTTTTCGTATTTTTTTGATGTATAAAACAAATACTACAAATACTAACAAAAAGCACGGCACTCGACTAATGCCATCTCCAGGAAGATGGCATAAGTATGCCGAAACATGTTTGCTTTAAAAAATATTGTCGTTCGTGTTGAAATTGTTATTAAATCTAACGTACTTCTGCTTTGCCGACTCTTCCTCCTTTAGTTGTATCAAGTAACGCCAACTGAATGGTAAGTTAAAAGAAAAAATACACTACGACAACAACTATTATATGGGTTTCTTATCTATTTGAGAAAAACGACAAGGAAAGACGTATATAAGAGTAAAGATATGAAAAACACATGACAAGTTTTACTCTTATTCCTCCTATCCTTAAGAGTGCCATATATATGTTACTCTCCTGCCAAAGTGCGGTCATAACGCATTAGTTTCCTTGCCTGGTATACCCTGGGTCCAAGAGGTAAAGAGGCAAGCCAAGTAGAGCTAGAGACAGGCAAGCCACGAGGCAGCCAGTAAAACCCTCTAGTAACGACTGTTTAAAACCTCGCTTTCATGTCATCAAATTATGATCGTCGCGTTCTGATTGGATGATCATATAAGTAAAACATGATTGGTTAGATGGTATATTCTTGGAAGTAGAGGTTGAGCAATTTTGCCCATAATAACAGCATAAACTTCCCTAACTTAACATGGTTTTTAACACAGAATAACTTCTGTAAATTCTTCTGCTTCATCCTCGTTGGTCAATCAATTACGATTGCTTTGATGACATGAAAGTGAGAGTCTAAACAGTGGTCACCATAGCTCTCCTTTGTTCTCCCCTTCACAGCTGAATACTCACTACTTGCTTGCATCCCACTCTACGTGACTTGTCTCTACAACAAAAATCTCGAGGACCAGTGCTTGGAATGGCTCATCATTTGTTGTAGTGTTAAAATGTTGTGCCAATCACATTTCTTATAGTCATTTACTATAGTTTTAGTTAATAAACAAAATATGAACACAGATCATACAGTATGTATTCCTGCTTGTTACAAAATATATTAAATAAAAAAGATACAAATGGTGCAACATCCTCATCGTTAAATATTTTTAACTCTTGGTCCTTTCCAACAAGACATACTGACGAGTTCTAAAATTGAAACAAGGCATAAGCATTTCATTTTTTGAAACATTATATTTTTAATATATTCCATTACCTTAGTTGTAAGTTCCTGCTCATTGGGCAGTGTTTCTCTTAAAGCAGTAAGACCATGTTTAATAAGTTCTTCAGGGGAACCTAGTTTAAAAAAAACCCCGTTCATCTTGAAATTAAAGTCATGCAATATAAGTTGCTTTATTATTGAAGACTGGAAGTTGCAGAAATTCTTTCAATTAATTTCTAATGACATATTTTTGAAATGCAATAAAATATATCAACACACAGGTCACAGTATGCGTATTATTTTTGAACTTCTCTCAGGGTACTAGAAAAGTTGGGGTGAACTGCATATACGACCTTAACTCAATGGCGACGGCAACAGTTAGCATCAGTAATATATTACCTATATCTTTATAACAACATACTGTATCACACGATATATTCATGTGTTATTCCAGCTATAATTATAAAGACATAGGTAATATATTACCTATATCTTTATAACAACATACTGTATCACACAATATATTCATGTGTTATTCCAGCTATAATTATAAAGGCATCGGTAATATATTACCAATGCTAGCTGTCACCGTCGCCAATGAGTTAAACCAAAATCGCTCCTGATTGGTCAGTTCTATTTTTCTTTAACGACATGGTAGCAACATATTGTCCAGGGTCATTCGGACCTAAATATTCATTAGTGGTTTAATCACGTCAAACAAAAGGTTGCTACCACATCGCTAAGGAGGAATGGAAGGTTGTATTACTCCGCCATTCACTGCAGTGCCAGCTGCAAACAGACACAGTCGATTTCACATAACTTTTCCGGGGCGCATATCGAAGTTAGTTCCGAAGTTGCGAAGTTCGCCGGTGAACTTCCAAAGTTCCGCGCGAAATTTGCATTTGAGTTTCGGAACTTCGAAACGAATTTCCGACGTTCGCCAGCAGCGAAGTTGGCCCAAGTTACAATATTCCAAACATAATATAGTATGAATCTCTTCATTATTAAACAACGCCGTGCACTTCCACTAAACGTACGAAACCACATCATATACCTTTGGTGTCAAGGACGACAGCGGCGAACTGTTGCGAATATAATTCGCAATTTCGTTGAACGGGAAACGATCAAAGCGAAGAATGGTGGAAATAAACAAAGACATTCAGACATTCTAAATATTTACACAAGCTCGCTACACTACAGCAGATTGTCACGACGAGCGAACTTCTCTGCTGCCGAACTTCGGAAATTTGTTTCAAAGTTCCGAAATTCGAAACCAAGTATGCGCGCAACTTGGGAAGTTCGTCGGCAAACTTCACAAATTTGGAACGAACTTCGGTATGCGCTCGGGAAAAGTTATCTGAAATCGACTGTAACAGATTTTACTCGGGCTAATTTTATTTGGCCAGGAAAAATCTCTAGCAAGTTATGGGTTAAATTTACCTCGTATTGTTGCTACTATCATTGCAATTCCCCAGTACTACAAGGACCGGTATACATAATAGTCTATTACAACCAACAACTTACAATCTGGAAATTGATCCAACAACTTCTCTAAATAAGTTCGTGCTGACTGAAGAAACAAAAACAGAAAAAAATAGATAGCTACAAGGATTTTACTTGAAAAACTGTAATTGTGTAGTGTGCATGGTAATATGATGTGTGGGGAATACCAGAAAAATAATTACTATACATTAAACATATCTTACATAGTTACATACAGGTATTTTCAAACCCATGAAAATATAAATAATAATGAAATAGTCTTTTAATATGTTACCAAAGTTAACACAAGAAAGTTTTTCAATTAACGGTTGTGTCAAGAGCATTGTATAAATTACCTGTGATCTTGCACCAATAGCCATACATTTACAATCAAAGAAATTTGCAGAGGGACATGTCTGAAAAAGGTGTGGGCCTACATCCTATAAAAGTCACCAGTTAGCTAACTCAAAATGCTATACTATTATACGACTTTCACATCATTTTACTATATAAGGGCAAAACAGAGTGCAAATACTCAGCCGTATTGCACTCCATATTGCACTCCATATTGCACTGTAAAATACCAGTTAAAAACCGGTTTACTTACAAGCTCCAAAACTTCATAAAACAACACTATTAAAGCCAAAATGGCTTTAATAGCGTTGTTGTAAAAAAATGTTCCAGTGAACTTGTTTGCTTGCTTTTATTGAACAATTTGATTGAAACGTAACGCTTAGCATTCTCTACTTAAACCATAAACCTGTTATAAGTTCATCATTTGTAGCACTACATTGGCTTCCTAATTAATCGTACGCGCGTGTAGCTTGAGTTTCCGCAAATTGTATATATTTAATCAAAGAAATCAGAAATAAAATTGTGTGTCGTATAATAAATTCCTCATTGAATGGCTTGACATGCAATATGGCCTGGCATTTTACTCGTTTCTCGTTTACTCGCATGAAAAATACATACAAAACTCGTAAGATACCAGGCCATATTACATGTCAAACCACTCAAAGTGCTATATTATTAACCTGTATCAAGCATGTTGCACCAAAGCTCTATGTATACAAACCTTGCATCTAAAGTAATAACTTTATCTCATACAAATACTTACATCATGACCAGCGATAAGTATTCCTACTCCATAGGGCCGCCGCCCATAAACCTGTGTTGGTGTTTGCATTTCTGATTCAAAATTAAGGATGTTTTTGGCAAATAACACTTTAGCTACTATATCCCTCCAAACTGTCCACAATATTTTTAATGTCAGACTGTCTAGGTCAGAAAGTTTTTTTTTAAGGGAAAAACTCTGAGAAGAAAATGGCCATTTAACAAATTTTACTATGGGTATAGCCAGACGATTTCTTGTTTGCCTAAGAAAACCCCACTGGCAATGGATTAAATTAACACATCACCAGTGGGGGTTATATAAAAGCCATAAATCACCACAATAACAAATGTTATTGTCTATCACCAGACAATTGTACTTGTCAGGGGGAACCTCCCACTGTCTATAGGTAAATCTGGCATTACATAGAGAAACATCTGACTAAATAATTATGTCTGTTAATTATTTTCTAATCTATTGGGTTAAACTAAATTACAAACCAAATATACCAGGTGAGGCAGAGAAAAAAAAATTCCAATTTTGTACTTCAATTACTTGTTACACCACAGGTTTTTGTGAACCTCTTGAGACTTTGTGTATACTGTATGTCTTGTGCAGGGACATGGATACCTCAGTG
>JAOBAZ010074000.1:0-11981 GCA_026546875.1 Pteroeides caledonicum | reverse complement strand
TGCCACATTTCCATGCACCAACAGCCGGGCTGAAATTTCAGCCCGGGCTGAAAATTACTCATGTAATCAGCCCCTTAGACGACGCATGAGGTCTTATGTCTGTACACGGCATAAACAATACGACAGAAGCAGTAACAAGAGCAAGAACAAAGAGATAACAATAAACAAAAGAAAATAAAAATTAGGCGTTTAAGGGTTAAAGTCATCATCAGGAGTGATGATGACTTACAACTAGTCGAAACGTAGAAAAAATAAAAATGATTTCTATATTCGGAATTACCATTGTTTTATATTTTACTTCTGAGCAGTACTGAATTATCTATAGCATAAACGAAAGTCTTAATACGTTCATTAAAAGTTCAAAATACATTATGCAAAAATAATTTATTATAGCAGCAATACCAAACCATGCTAGTTAAAGTTCACGGCTATTTTAATTTATTAAAATAAAATTATAGTATCACATGTGTGGTCTGCAAGGAGGTTATATTTGTTTATTACCGAAACACTGCCTCAATTGGTTCTTCAGGTGTTTCATAGCCTTTCGGTTTTCTCAAGTATCGACATTTACTTAACATTACACTCCAATCCTCTGTTGATGACGTGTCTTCCTCTGGTCCTACGTCGTCAGAGGAACTCGAAGTTTCATTCTCGGTATCAGCCTCCGTCGCGCCGTACACAGTGAGCGCAACCCCTCTTTTCCCGCGTAGACCAACTCTTCTGTTTGTCCTTCCTTCGTTGTTAACCGCAGGCACGTAAATCGTCGGTACAATCCGTAATGATTCTTCATCTCCTTTCGCTTTCGTCAAGGATTCGGCACGCGGTCGGCGTTCCGTATCACCCGTTGCGCGTCTGTTTTTCTTGTTTTCGCAGTTTCCGCTTAATTGGGGCAAGTTCTCACGGTTATTACATGACGAAAGTTGTGAAGGTTTGGCCTTTTGCACTATTTCAGGCATACCTCTCTGGCATTTTTCATCAACCATTTTGTCTGTGTTCTTCAAGTTATAGTTAAAACGTTGAACTAGGCCCGCGTCTCGTTTCACTTTCATATCGAGTATTCCACACAGAAAAGTTGGTTTATGTCCGGTTGGGCTAGTGCCATGTATCCTGTTCCCAGCCCTTTGTTCGCTCGTAAGAAGCGGACTCAATCTTGTGTTGCTTTTCGATCGATCTATCTTGGGACTGGACATAACTGCTGTCAAACGATTACGTTCTCCGACTGGAGAGTGGTTTCTAATTATAACTGCTTGTCTCTGAAACACATTGCCACTCTTCCCTAAGTTTCGTTTCCCCAACTGGGGGCTCTTCCCAAGCTCGTTGTTACCAACATCTTCCATCATCTCCGCCAACTTTTCGGCGGCCGTTCGTGGGTCTCTCGTCGTTTCATCCACTTCTTTCAACATCTTGTGATGAATTTTCACTTCGTATATTTCGTCGCGCAACTTCGCCAAGGTTTTTGCTTGTTGGTTGTGAAGACAGCGCATCTTCTTCTCGAATTGTCTTTCATTTCTCGACGCTGCCGTGCCGAATTTCTTCGAGTTCACAAGATGATACGTCTCGCGAGTTATAAGCCGTTGTTGTAATTCTCTTGCTTTCGAACGTATTTCTGGTTGTTTCTTCATAATTTTAGACAACACTTCTAATGTAAAGCACCAACCGTAGACTCCAAGACCACGTTAATAAAATACAACAAACTCCAGGAAACGACGTAGTGGTTCAACTTGTTTGTACAAACCACAGGTTGTGTAATTTACTTTGCCACAAGAAGATGTTTCACACTTAGAAGTATTATATGTGAATGGGTCTCATAGGCGTTCTGGCCCTTATTTCTACCCATTCATTTTATAGTATTACCATGTAATTCAATCCGTCGTTTGTTAAGTGACACAGAGGGGGTGACATAATACATAAACTCTACACCTGAGTAAAGAAAGGAAATTATTAGTCATGAGGTCAAATATGCTAGGATGATAAATTTAATTGTATGCCTTCAGGGTTTCTGTATTTATGTAATTGGGTGGAGGAAGCACGCGCTGTTCTCACCTTTAGATCTACGTATGTTTCAGAAAGAGTTAATAAACAGCTTTATAATATAGACGCAAGGCTACTTCAAGTTGACATTTGAGAAAATATATCTAAAAAACTTATACCGTCTAGTCTTAAGATCAACTTGACCTACAGCTCGGTTGCTATTGCGTTGGACCCAAGGTTTGTGGGTTTAAATCCCGGCTAAGTCAAATCTCCTTTTGCTAGCCCAGTATGATTTATATATTGTAGAATCTCTCGCCTTGTCTCCCTGAGTTGAACACCTTTCAGCCATTGCCGGGTAATACACAATACAGACATCTGTTTTAATATATAAATCCTCAAAATTTCATGACCTGCTCGAGTTAGATAATTATACTAGTAGATATAGCTTTGATCGTCAGATTGGTATCAGAAGGCTTAAGCAGCTGTAACATATATGAAAGACAAACGACAGGACAATTTATTCAAAAAAAAAATTCATAAACCTGAATAAATTGAAATCACAAATCCCTTTGCTAGTTCAAACTACAGCGTGATCATTATACACTCTTCAACTCTCTCTCTCAAAACCGGTTATGAGTACCTTCATTTAGCATTATGCTAAGGCCGTCAATAAATTGTAAAAATTCATCGATACACACTGCCTTTAAAGCTAATATTATATACGAAGTTTATCTTAAGTGAATGCTTTTAAAGCGTGTTATTCATTCTGCTGTCATTTTTCGTACTTGCTTCCTCGACAAGGATCACCTGGCATTAGCCAAAATAATATGCTGAAAGTCGACCGGCCGATCATAGCCTGGAAAGAGCTAATATGGCACTCATTACCAAAGGTCGCCCCAGTTAAACACCCAAACTCGAAGCAAAACTCGTCGAAATAAACAAAATGACAGAACGTGATATAGGTAATATAGTTAGGGAAGTACAGGTAGAGGAAGAAGCGATTACCACGTTACCTGACTGACATCTCACCACTTCAGTTAAAGACTTGTTGTACAAAGTGAAAATTTGGATGGGTCACCGCTTGGGAATGACCCGCCGGTTTCCTTCAACTGATCTCTAAGTTAATGGGCAGAGTCATGTTGATCCCATTTGTTTGACTGTTTCAAATGATTCTTTCTTCTTTAAAATCAACAATCTACGCAATATTGATTCTGAAAGTCCCTTTGATAAGGAACCAATTAAAAGTGTATATATGAATGTATGTCTACTATAGATAACTAGAAAAGTTACAATTAAGTCTGTATGATCTAAATTGCTACTTAGGGCCTCATCATGAATCCGGTAAGCAAGACGACCTGACAGCCGGGACGAAATACGGTTTGCATTCATATGGAAATTTTTGTCTCACCTTCTGGGATATTCTCCGTCGGATCCCTGGGACGAACATGTTGCAAAGCTCTGAACCGGTTGCGTATTGTTGCTATAAACAACAATTTCGATTCTTATGTCTCTCATTTTACACAATTATTATTTAACTAATGACAAGCGTTAATTTTGACAAATCTATATGTATATACACGCGGATTCGTTATATATAAATGGCCTGGCTGGCGGAATACCACGTTATGTGGGAAAATTTTCTTCCCGGCAACCTATCATTGCCTATGATCTCGGTTGGGAAAATTGACATTGACAATACGAAAAACGTATTGGCTGAAGCGAAATTTGAATTCACACCTTCGGCGAAGCCTGTCTTTGGAATGCCGGTCCGCCGCTCTACCCATTGAGTTATTCAGCCACGGGGATTGGTGGTGAGTTTTTATCCAACTTAAGTGCACGAAATATTTTCGTTACAGTGTTTCAATTCTAGTGCAGAATCATCCTCAGAGAATAACATGAAAGAGAAATATTTCTCGTTCATGTTATTCCCTGAGGCTGATTCTGCATAAAATTTAACCCCCCATGGCTTTCGAATGGAAACAAGAGATTTTACCATAACAAGATTTTTAATAGAGAACATATATCGTTAAATAAATATAATGTATAATAAAAAAAATTTGATATTGGCTAATTGATTTTGAATTTCTTTTGGGATAATACGTTGAATTACGCAACTTGCTTTATTTACTATAAAAGTCAAACAATCTATTTACTGACAGAGATTACCAGTATAATGTACTTGTTTATTAAGAATGATGTTTTGTTATCTTAATTCTTCTGTGCAATTATTCAGTTAATCTGATGATACTTTTGTAGTTAAATAACAGTTGAAATATCCTCTTACTTTTCACTCCATAATCCTGACTTTATGAGGTGTTAATTCTCAGATGCATTAAATAGGCATACAACAAAGTTTTTACAATTGCATGTTTTTGGTAAATAACCTTATTAGTAAACAATCGATGACACCTTTTTTAAGTTAAACTGCTGTTTTAGTTGCGAACTCCTAATCATTTTATCTTTGTCATTAAATAAATGTTTTCTTATGTGAGGTCTAAGGCTCTAAGCGTTGTGTATTTCAAATAAATGTCTAGTTTATACACTACATTCACTGATTAACAACTTTCTCGTAGGAACTTTAAATGAATTGGCTTGCAACACCCTCATGTTTTTCGGGGTTTTTTTACACACTTCAAAATGCTCATATATCTTATAAAAATGATGCTTGAACACACTTTCATTGTGGATTTAGCTTCATTATTTTTACCTTTAGTTGTACCATTAACCTCCCCTTCAAACACACCTTGGCGCTTTCAGCCACCTTGAGATAACCTTTTATGCTGCGTTAAAAAGGTGACAATGATATACTGGGCAAACAAACCTTGTTCAAAGATCTTCAAATTGTTATATAGCATTTTCTAATTTTATTAGAAATTATAATAATATTATTAATTGTGTAATTATAGTTTTATATATTGACTTTGTGTGACATTGTCATTAGAAGGTGTACATGTCCAAAGCTTGTAAACTGACATCGAAATCCAGTTAAAAAGACCGTTTATAACAAACTTGAAAGTGTCATATACAGAAACTCAGAAAAAAAACTTTGGAAACAAGAAAGAGAATCCCGTCTTTTTGTTTCAAAGATTCGGCGACTAACCTATCTTCTTACCAACTTAACGAACAAGAAAAAGGAATAACGGATTTCTTTTACAATTTGACCACACCTGAGCAATTCACAATCTAGCGAGTGAACTCAAGAGAGCGCAAAAGCTCAAAATTTTGTTTTGTTTTGTGGATTTTTGTGTGCTCTCTACTTACATTTTGTGACTAAGACCACGTTCAAACTTTTCAATGTTAATGAACAAAGCTCTTTGTTTTTCTTCATTTGCATTAGATGCGGCACATGAAAAGTTCGACATCTGAATTATATATAAAGTTATATATTTGTAACTTGTCACCTTTTCTCCCTCAATTTGTGATTTTATAACACACTTCAAAATGTTCAAACGATTCCATTCGAGGTGTTTGAAACAAGTCATAAACATATCTCTACATGTGTTAACAACGTTCTCGCGACTTAAAAATGCTTTCAGACTGGGTGGCGTTGTAAACAATTTGTCAAAGGCGTCAAAAATAGTTTTGTAAAAATAGTGATCAGATAGCGAAGTTCCACTGTAATGAGAAAAATACTACCAGTGCTAACATCAACACATCACAGTCTTTTGAGTTGACCGAGTTGTCCTTCTGTTTATTTTCTATTCGGTGACTTTTTGACTATAATGCAATCCAGTTTTATTTATTCATTGTGATCTGATCAAATATCGTTTGTCAAATGCGAACTATTAAGACCTACCAGCACTATATTATTAACAACATTTGCACCTGCTCTGAACGCTGTAGGATAAATAAAACTTTTGCCTTCAGCTTGGCGTCTATGTCCACTAATACAATACTACCGCTCGTGTTAAAATGATGCTTTCACTAAATCAAAGCCTGGTTTACAAGAACAAGTGCAAAAGTAGTGCAGTTTAAATGGTATAAGGTCTATTCTAATGTGACTATTTTACTAGGAATGTACATGTTTCATTAAATCTTAAAACGTTTTCCCTATACGTACATCATAGTTTAGATATCCGGAATCAAAATAATCTTTCCTATTCAATTGTAGGTAATTTTGTTAATTTACTCAACTCTAACAGATCTGACAGTTTGTTTTTTTTCACGCTGAGTCTTTCTACTCTTCATGCGCGTACGTAAAAGTAAACATTTTGCATTACTCATTGCTGTGAGTAAACCTGATAAATACATTTGCATTAGACTGTTCTGGTAAGTAATAACGTTCAAATTTACAAACACAACTAACATTACCCATGTTAAACGATACTTAATTGTACTAACAATCCAAGGTCGCTTTGTACTGACCACAAACTAGAATCTTATACCCACTTATAATTATTGTTTACTGTAATCGCATTACGACAGCTAATCAGCGAATAATCGTTTTACAAGTTTCGGTATTTTGAATTAACTTAATTGGCATTGTGGTCGCAGCTAAATCGAAACAGCGTTGCGCAAACATCACGGAATACCAAAGCTTTGTGCAAAAGCTCTTTGTCGGATTAAGAGGACGTTGTGGTAATAAACGCTGCCTTTCATGTTTCCGAAGCATTTGTTTCAGTAACAATCGACGTGCATTTGCCTTCTCTATGCGGGATTGTGTTAACAGTGCCTGCGGAGAGAGAAGGTAGGGGTGTGATGATTTGTAGGAAGTCATGTGGGTGGATGAATAAGCGATATCATGAGCGCATATGATACAATAAATTGCGTAATTTGCTAGAGAGCGATACACGTATAGCCTTGACCAAATAAAGTGTGGTCAGTGAATATTCGAGCTAAAAAATCTCGAGGTACACTTGTTGAGTTATAAATGTAATTGTAACATTACATGACAAATTGATACATTATTTACAATGTAACAAATATGAGTTGCTAAATATAAGGTGACATTGTAATATTTTGATACATGTTTACATGTATCTTTTGTTGTCAATATAAGTCTGCACATCAGGATATCACGTGACAATATCATCTCCAGAGCGAATCAAATAAATCAAGTTTTAAGGGTAATCGTTGTTCCTGTAGCACAGAAAACAACAGCCAAAGTTTTTTCAAGGTTTGTTTTTTCATTCGGTTCTAGAACGGCTTATTTACGATTTAAAGTGTACACTTTATTGTATTCATAAAAAATGTTTTGGGCGCAAGGTCCCTTTTAAATTTTTGGTTTAGTTGTTACCTTAGGGACATAGTTTCAAGTGTATGAACGTCACATTAACAACAAAACCAACTGTTACACTTTGTTACATTGTTACATTGTTTGTCAATATTGTAACAATTAGGAATTCAGAAATTATTGTGGATAGCGACGTGTACATACAAATTGGAATGTGACTCTCTTGTGTCATATGTCAAACCTTTTTTTGGTTATTAGTGACACAGCTAGCATAATGTTAGTCTAATGTGTCAGATTTCTTAGGCATAAATAAATGTACCAATACGTGAAGGCATGATATACAACACATGTGATAAATACTGAAAATATCTTAGTATATATTTGTAGTCGTTGCGCACAGTAATATATCTTTTATAATATAATATATCATATATTAACGTTTAGAAAATATATTCATACAGTACAACACAAATTATGCTACCTTGCCTATTTAGCGGTGATTTCATACTTGATAGCCGTGACTTCAAAAACATGTGTGTGAGTAAATTTCAGTAGCTAAGCCTATATGCGATTGATGAGCACAGCGACATTTTTCTCTTTAGTATATCTTATTTCTCTTTACTGTTATCTTATTTCTGTCTTTTTTTGCTGTTTTGATTTGAATTTTTAATGTATATATTTTCCATTGACGATCCGTGCAACACAAAACAACCACATGCGATGTTCGGAAATTTTTCACACCTTGGTATTATTCTAAGTGTAAAAATTATTTTATTCAAAAATAATCCCTGAAGTTAATCCATATATCTTTACGCTATAGAACGTCATTGTGAGCATTTTAACGCCATGAACTAACGTCGAACTATACGGAAGAATGGACTTTAAAGCGTTAAAGCCTTATGAAGTTTAGAAATCAGCGCACGGATTCGATAATCCATACAGTATTTACCTGAAATGTATTGGCGATCTCCGAGGCCAAATATGCATTGAGCGTTTGCCTATGGGTTTTTTCTGATCTCACTATATTTCTCGAATTTATTTTAACCGATACGCAATTACTAATGCATCACATAATTTACTCCAAGGCACCGCTTAAATTACGTTTGTTGTTCACGATCAATATACGCCAAGTGCTTGCATGTCTAGAGTCTGGTGGAGAATTGAGTGATAAAGAAACAAAATATAGCGTTAATAGATTAATGAAATAATGTTGGTTACCATTTGTCGTTTAGGTGTTGTGTAGGCAGTATGAGAGACAAAATGAGATAGGGGGAAATGAACGGAAACTGTCAAACCTGTTAAGGTTTTTGCCGACGTTTAATAAGCAAAGGAACTTAATCCAAAGCAAACCACGTCCCCGGCAAAATGAAAATTTAAGAAAATAGTAATAACCAGGAAAAAATATTAATCTAAATTATTATCTATAAAATTAAGTCAAAGACTAAGTTATGAATATACAAAAATCTGTCTCATGAACTGGTGAAATTTGGAACGCTGAGAAAAATGATGTCCGGACTGGTTAATTGTAAGGAATTTTCAGTTTGTGTTAGCGACCAAAATTGAATTGCCGTTGCATAAAGCTGCAGACTTTTAAAATTTTTTAGTTTATTGCAACAAACTAACGGTAGCTTTTTGTAGCAGTCGGGTAGACTACGGCGTGGGAGCTTGATGCTATTAACATACTTTGCTTCTTTTAGTTAATGGGTATAGATAGTTTGATCCGCATAATAACTCTAGGTATTTGCTGGGTGTTTCAAGCTTTCCGCACCATCTGCTAGAACACCGTCATACAATTGTCAATTGCTGCATGAATCATGCACATCTATTCCCACAAGTCACTAGAGGTCGAAAGCAAAAAATATAACATCTTAATATGTGGAGTTTAAAGATGATGCCATGCATTTATCAAATGCATGAGTAACAGTGACCTACTTAACGCAAATGGAAAATGGATATATTATATATAAAGCGCATTATGAGTTACGAAAGAGCTAACATAGTAAAACAGGCATACTGCCTTTTTCGGTAATGTATGTGTGCTATAATGCTCTTCCTTTAACGCAGCTGCAAGTAAAAAAAATTACACAATTTGACATTTGATCATCATTGCAATTTTCTTAGTTACTTTATTAATTTTTGTGGCAGTCCAGGACCATGGGAGTACGTGCAAAATAAGTTCTTTCACAAAGTAAAATGTTTAACTTTAGCCTATGGATCCGATTATAAAAGGAGCTTTCACTTGGAGAACTCTCGGTTGAGTTTCTTTCACTTTACTTTTGTTGTGTTTTCATACATACGACAATGCATTGTCAAGGTCAAAGTTTTATACAAGTTTTGAAACCTTTACGAGCGAGTATATAGTCACTTTTGGGTGATAATTGGTGCATGACTAAAGAAATGTTACAACAGGGTATTTCCATAAAACTTTTAGTTGAATTGGATGCTTGACGTACACCTCGATACATACGCACTCTGCAGATCGAAAGATTTTGCGTCGTTTTCTAGTCACAGTCATGTAGGTCGGTTTAACATCTACACAATGCCGTCAAAGTGTTAACGAGATGCTTTTTAAATGTAGCCATGCAGTCTGGTTCATAAAATTGTGAAGGTCCGTGTCAATTGGGAAAGTTGAACTATGTTCAACTTTCCAGATCCGTTCGCGGTTGTTCTCAGACGTCTTCGACCTTCTGCGATTGTCTGCAACAGCTTAACGATTTTATGTGAACCAGGCTTTACTATGCAAAGAGTTCCTTCAGTTGAGGAATGTTTGGGTTAACCAAAGTAAAATGCTAAAGCCATGCAGCCATAGAGCTAAGAAAAAGATTAACTGATTATGAAACAACTCATTTAACCAAAAAAAGTGATAAAGTATTTGTTTTCTGCATAAATTGTTTTATAGTGAAAGTATGAGAATCATTCTAGTTCATTGCGTATAGTTTTTATGGTGATTTTGGTAACTGGAAAGTGTTATACCCTCAAAGAATACTAGAGTGAAAAAATTGTGTTCCCAATAGACTGAAGCAACCTAATTTGCATTTATAATGAGGGTTATATTAGATATTTACGTGTATAATGAGGGTTATATTAGATATTTACGTATATAATGAAGGTTATATTAGATGTTTACGTATATAATGAGGGTTACTATGAACACGATTATACTAACGCTACAAATAGAAAAGCTATTTAACAACCAAAATTTCCACCATGGCTATTCAATGAACTAAAATGAAGTTCACACCAGCACTATAAACTAATTAATGCAGGAACGGTGTAACATTTTCTGAGTTTGAGTATCGAGTCACCTTAAAATAACCTCCAAGTCATTTACTTTACATATGCTGCATACAAAGTCGTACCCAGTATCTCTGCTCTGCCTTCTTTCGCTTCAGGTGCTGTATATAGCAGTGGAAAGCTGATTGAGATACGTTAAACACAAATAAGGAAAGTATATTGTCCTACATGTAAGTAGTTTGTTAATTAGAAGGCTATTCATAGTTGCAACGGCTAATTTTAAATTCGCCTCCACGCTTCTATCACCTACTATCATCTTTAACATTATTTGTTTATATAAAGCTTGCCAATTATCTTAACGGATATACCACGCATTCACCGTTTCCATGCAGTCTCTGTGTCATGTGTGCAAAAACGCACGTCAGTGTAAATTTGTGTTTGCAACAAGCGTGTTGCGAGTTTTTAAAACGTTTTGCAATGCAAAAACGTTTAGATTAAATTTTTCCCGTCGACAAGCAGTTATCATTTATATTTCACTAAAAGCACACCTACGCCATTGGTACCTGCACTGGCGAAGATGTATTGTCATAACTAATCTATATCACTAATCTATATCAAATAAACAAAAGACCAGCTCAGGTCAAAAACATTGGGGCTTTTGTCCTTTACTTATGTTGTCCGCCATTGTTTTGGCCGATAAACTGCATAAAATAAAAGGAGACACGTTGCACGCTGAGTTGGCCTTCTGTTCAATCCCTGTTCTGTGTTTATATCTGCTCCTGTTTTTCAGCTATCTAGTCCAAAACATGGTCATAAATCAGGCACTCCATATGCCGTCAATAGAAAAATTGGTACGTCATTAAAAACAGCAAAAAAACTCCTATTGTTATAATATACTGCTAAAATGAAACGTCCTTCTCTCACAAAAGTTTGAAATGGTGACGTAAGCGCGGTACAGACTGTTGACGTCCGAACGATAGCGAAAGCAATAATCAGCATTAAAAATTTTATTTTAATCTTTGTTATTAACATGTACAAGACAGGAAGCCCGAGGCACTGAATATTAAACTTGTTTTTAATTGAACTTTCCGCTTTTGAAGAAGGTTAATTGATACGTTTTTGCTTTTCAGGCATGTTTATTCATATCGTAAACGACATGTATGTTCTGCTTTAGTTTTATAACTTTTGAAGTTGACAAAATTAATTTAACAATAAAAGAACAGATATAAGGATGGTTTACGTTTATTTGTCACTAACACTGCACGTGCACCACACTATCACACTATATAGATTATCTATCATAATGTGTTGAAAAGTCAGCACGAAGCTTTCAATTATACATATTGATTGGTAGAAATAACAACAGTGATGTAACAACAATCATTCTCTGATTTTTGTGCGTTTAGTTGCGTTTAGTTGTGTTTAGCTGTGTTGTTTTCGGCGTTTTCTTAAAATTTAGACCTTTTTTAGAACGTACGTACGTACGTATATATGTTTGTACGTACGTACGTACGTACGTACGTACTTACATACATACATACATACATACATACATACATACATACATACATACATACATACATACATACATACATACATACAT
>JAOBAZ010073889.1:0-11984 GCA_026546875.1 Pteroeides caledonicum | reverse complement strand
TTTTCCCGCTCATGTTTATTTATTTTACTGAAATATACTGTAACTCTGTAAGCCGAAGTTAGCTTTTGCTTTTATATTATTGCCATTATTTATTCATTGATTTCATATCATAACAGTTTTACGTTGTTAAACTTTAGTATTTTGTCGTTTACCTCGAGAATACTTCGTGATACAAAATACAACGAAAAGTGTGAGCAAATTATATTTTATTACGAAGAGTTCTTTACGAGCCGAACCATCTTTAAACCAGAATATTATTTTTAATATTATTGCGATTTCCGGAAGTAAACCAAGTAAGTTTGTACAAGGAAAAGCAAGCTCTTACTTGGATATACGAATATACAAATAACAGTCATAGATTAGGTAATGAATGAATGGGTCACTCCTTTCACGTTTCTGACGCTGCCGACATCCGCGACTTCCGGCGGTCCGCTATTACTCTGGGAAGAACACCCCAGCAGGTACAGTGGTAAAATGTATTGTGAAAATGACATCGCCGCTACTAAATCACGAATTTCTCCGCTTTCGATGATTTTGATGGGAAAAATCAACCAGAAAAATAAACAGGAAAGGTAAGGGAACAATTTTAATGCTTTTATTTGCCAAGAAAGCGTTTTTTTGAGTCAAAAATACTGGCTGGTATTATTTCCTCCGAGGATTTAAGAGAAAATATATAGCATGACTCGGTGATAAAATATGTGAAAATATACCCACTGCTCACATTTTTATTTTAAAATTATTCCCTAAAATTATTCCCTAAAAAATTATTCATCAATCGTTATTGCTTTCCAAATAAAATTGGTTTTGTCACCAGTTTTTTAGATCATTTCGAAAACCGCTAATTGAGTTGTTAATTAAGTTGTTAATAAACTTATTTTTACGCTCAAAGGAAGCTCTTCCTTCTCACTTCATTGATAATATTATGAAAAATTCTAAAGGAAAACTTCCTTTCGCTGGTTCGAATGCTTCTGACCCAGAATCCCAAAAAAACACTGAAAATGTCCAATATTTTTAACTGCCATATATAGGCCGCTACTCCAAGATCACTCAAAAACGATTAACCAATCATCAATCGTTATTGCTTTCCAAATAAAATTGGTTTTGTCACCACATAAAATCAAAAATATTTTCAGCTTTAAAGATGCTATTCCGTCAGATGTTAAATCCGGGGTAGTATATAAATTCACTAGTGCAGTTTGTAATAGCCGATACATTGGCGAAACAATGCGCCATTCAGAGAACGTTCAGAGACTAAACGTTCACTGACGAAAACTCCCACATCTACAAACACTTCCTTTCATCACGTAACTGCAAATCACACTAGACACACTCTTGTTTTACTATTCTTGACACTGCCAACTTTTTCTCTACATTAAAAATAAAAGAAGCCCTTCATATAAATAAACTGAATCTTTTCGCGCGATCTTTAATTTACCACACAAGTCACGCCTCCGCTACGTGGATCAGCACTCTAGATCTGTTAGGTCCACAGTCGTTTCTAATACGAATAAATCTAAAAAGATGACGTAACGTCTGGTGCAACCCCCCGCCCGCACAACCTGACTCAGAACCGCTCCTAATTACTAATAAAAGTAGAACACAAGAGGGCGACAGTAACATAACGTTGTCAGTTGTACGTTTTCATATTCCAGTTTCAACCCCATATAGTGATTGTCAATTGTATTGAGCAATTTGATATAACAAGGTAACAACATGTCAGTATCTAACGTTTGCTTTAAGTGGTAATGAGATGGTAAAACCATCATGGCGAAACAATGCGACTCAAGAAGCACCCCTCAGTCGGCGTTCGATATCCTATCCTGCTCAATGTTTTATCGACCTAAACGCGTGATATCTACGGAGTTGAGCTAGAAGCTTCCGTACTCACTTTGTTAAAATATACGCACTTTTAGTTGTTGATATAAATAACGAAAGAGGACTGGGAGAGAAGGTATTGCTTGGGGGGCACCTCATGTAAACATGCCCGTGCTTGTGCAGATGCCGCTATAACTCCCTTTAACTGCATCGGTTGAACTGAGCTCTTACTTCACTCTACTCGTATCCATATTTGTACACCAAGAAGAAGTTATATTTTTGTTTACTTTGTGCGCCGAGAGTCTGTTTACTCACACCAAGAAACGCCGAGGGATTTAAGGGTTTTTGAGATATTTAAGGCTTGGTAGCAACACATCTATGTACTGGTTTGCTTTCGCTGGGCGCTATACCTGACAAGTAAGACATATTTTGTCCTGTTCTATTTCCGTCGTTGTCGTTTTTAATGTGATTTCCCGAGAGAAAAGTCACAAGTAAAAAACTGTAAACCTCAAGAGATATTTGAAATTCCTTGAGGACATGGGGACTGGCGAGATCACGCTACACGAGATTTAATCAGGTTCAGTCAGTGATCTCACAGTACACTGGATAGAGCTTTCTCAGCTATCGAAATGAAGCTAGAGTTCTTGATCTTCCGGAAGTTCATTAATTCTAGCTTCACTTTCTGTAGGTAAGGAAGCTCTATCTGTACTACGAGATCAGTGGGAACAATATATTCCAGTGAGTATTGCGATCACTGAGGAGGCTGCAAATAAACCACAATATTTGGGTCAGCTACCAATAATTAATTACCACTCCCCTCCCTAACAATGTCGTTTTACCTTTGAACGTAGCTCGGCCAAGGTCAGTCGCTGCAACACTTGTTATATTCATCCCATCAACAGGCTCTTTTTTTACAAGTTTCAGTTCAACAAGAGCATCGACGTTTTCCAAAATCTTTTCAAGCAACGTCGTATTCCATTGGGAGTCATTCTGCACAGCAAGTAATGTTTTGCAAATGAACTGCTTAATATCTTCCACAGAGTTACAAACCTATAAAACATATAAAACCATAACAAAAAAGCACTGCGCAAAAAGCACAAGGTGAATCAGTATAAAGCTATTGGAGAAGATGGTTTGGAAGCTCAATCAAAATTCAAAGAAGACATGTTCATATTATGTGAATGTGTGTGTTTGTTCTATTTAGAATGATTAAACTGCGCCGCGTTGTGCTGGGATCCAAGCCTGTGAACTATGCAAGCGCAATTTGCGTTGATATCAACCAAGCTTAGGAGAGTGTTCTTGGTTTAATTCACTGGTATGTTAGGTGATGTTATAGCCAAGATCGTAAAACTGCGTTATATTCTTACTGTGGATGTTCCTAATGTATGCCTACGATCGATAAAATAGCCCCCACTCTGGAGTGGATGCCGCGGTGGTAGGGAGAGAAGGCATTATAGCTGGGACTCAATTATAGA
The DNA here is from genome assembly GCA_026546875.1 of Pteroeides caledonicum. Lineage (NCBI taxonomy): Eukaryota > Metazoa > Cnidaria > Anthozoa > Scleralcyonacea > Pennatulidae > Pteroeides > Pteroeides caledonicum. Next base: position 8,694 of record JAOBAZ010073889.1, on the reverse strand, counting down.
AAAGTCATAGGAGCCGGGAGGGTCATGGTTAACCAATGTGGTTAACGCAGGCCGTGCTGGTCAGGTGAATCACGGGCGCACGCTAGCAGCGCGGAGGACTGCTGTCTAAAGTATGAAGAATATGGAAAACCAGGGAATCTATATTTCCACACCCTCCAAATAAATCAATTTCTTGTGACTCATTGCAAATTAATAAGAAGTAGCTAGTTGCCTTCTTCGAATCATGCTGGAAAATGCATGCAACACAGTATTTTGAAACCCACATCAAAAACCAGTATTTTTTTCACTGTTTTACATTATTACATTCTTCAGTGCTTGTTCGCTGGTGTTTGAGCCTGGCATCAACAAGTCACATTTTTCTACATTATATAATTGAATGATAGCACCATAAATATTAACAGATCTGGGGAAGTTGCTTGGTGCAAACATTGTCTTGGTTTTTAAGGCTTCATGATAATTGAAAAGTATACCGCGCTCTGCAAAGGTAACTGCAAAGTTTTAACATATGGGTTGTCTTCATTAATAATTAAGTTGTGCATTTGACCAGTATAACTTTCACCAAAGTGAAGTTCATAATTTGGTTCTTGAACTGTTATTTTCTCAGGTAAGTCAATCAACAATAAATATGTTTGGCCAGTTAGTCTATCTATTACCATCACAAGGTCTGCTGAATATTATTATATATTTACCTAGTGTACCTTTACTATATTTATAGGGCAAAGCACATAAGCTCATGGCACAACACTGTTGTCCTGCATTTGCACCAAACACATTTATGAAATATTGACTGTAAGGAACATGAATTGTTTTACTTGGGTCTACAAATTTTGGACCTGGATTCTTCTCAATATCTCTACACAGATTGAATTTACAACTATTATCTCTGTGATTTAAGGTTTTGTAAGTATTCCCTTGCCCACATCTTGGACCTGAGGGTATGTGGTTTTGTAGACGTGTTGGCTGTATTAGAAATACATTCTATGACTTTGGCTGTTGGATTGTTTTCACCTGGTTTCAAAATGCAATTTGAAAATAATTTGGTTTTGTTAAAGCGAGTATGTGGTAAATATATGGCTTGATCATTCAATAGATTTTTACGCTTATGACTAAATGCATAAAGTAAGCGATGGATGTGTGAAGATTTTGGTACTTTTTTCTGAATATATTTACGAATCAACTCATGTACTTTTGTGCTTTTATTTAAAGGACCAGAAATTTTTTTAGCTGGTGTTCTAGTAGTCTTACAATGTGGTATTAGGGATGGATAAAAGACAATTTTTTTCAGCAATTGTTTTTTCTTTTTGCTTTTATTCATTAAAAGACAATAAAAGACAATAAATGACAATAAAAGACAAAAAAGTATCTGAAATAAATTCATATATTTCAAAAACATAAAAACGCAAATTAGAAAGATACAAAAACATATGTCACAAATAAATATATTTCAATAAATATATTTTCATAAGACAACCGTAACTTCTTACGTAGGAAGTATTTTTCATAATTCAGACTTTTCACAGGAAGATTTTCTGTAAAATAATAAGTCTGAAGAAAAGACAATGAAAGACAAATTTCGGCTATATTATTTTTTCCTTAAAACAATGAAAGACAATAAAAGACAAGTTTCCATCCCTGTGTGGTATTGACGAGCAATATGGCGGTCACAAATATTCATCTTTTTAATCACCATAAATTTATCATAGCGTGAGCTACATTCGTTTAGCATTGATCTCAAAGATTCGATCTCACTATTGTCATCACCTTCACTTGCTGATACTTGTCGATTTTTCGCATGTTTCACTTGCTGTGAGTGTGGTCCAGTTGTAATTTCTTCAAAGTACCAACGCATGGTGCCTTTTGTGGCTTTATTGGTATTGCAAAAGCTGATATACTCTTGTATGCTGTACATCTATTCCATTACCACCACCAGCTTAGTCCTATGCAAATGTAACGGACATTAGCATCATTTGTAGTAGTTTTTGGAAGTTACTCAGGTGGATATATACAGGAGTTAGTTTTGAGACAATTCATCCATACTGAACTAAAACTCTACTTGATTCCACTGGGATTCATATGCATTAAAAGGTGCTCAAAAAAAGAAAGCTCTCAGGAAAGACTTGAAGAAAAGTAGTGAAGTGTGACAATAGTTAATGTTTAATGATTCCTTGACCATAGCAACTCTTTTGTCAAATATTCTACAGGAAAGAAACATTTCAAATTGAGCAATGTCAGTACTGATAACTGTATGTCAATAACGGTAGCCTGGTCTCTTGACAGATAATACTCAAAATTTTTATAATGCCAGATGATTTCACTTGTCAAAGGGAAACCTTTACAATGTGTGTTAATAGCCTGTGCGCAGGTGAGCATGAGGTCTGGCACTGCAGGCAGGCTATGTGTTAAAGGCAATATGTGATTTTGTTCCTATATGTATCACTGGATTATGTAAATCTAATGTGTGATGATGGTCAATTGACATTGAATTATCTGGAATTGTGGTTGTACAATTTGAAATGAAAATTCTTGGATTGCTTTTATTGCTATGTAGATAATTAATTTGCATTGCAATGTAAATAAATAATGTATTTAGACATTGCTTGTAAATATTTGAAGGCTAAAGTTGTTCAAATATAAAATGTTGATTACCACTGTTTAAGTTTACAATTGTTATGTGATTAACCAGGCTGAACAAGGCAGGCATCAAAAAGCATTATTTACATCTTATTATTTGACCAAGTAGACATTATTTTAAATTCCCAACAATAAATATATAAATATGTCCCTTACTATCAATATGCATGTTAGAATTACTTCACCTATTTACAAACAGTTACATTCACACTCACCACTATTTAGCATACACCTTATGACATATGCATCAAGTTTGTGTTATGTGTAAAGCTGTCATATTTCATTAAACAAATGCTAAAATGTTGACTCAGGATATCATCACAGGTTTTCCAAATAGTTTCAAGTAAATTGTTCAGTGCCTACTGTATCGTCCATCTCGGCTTCTTGCTTTTCTTTTTCTTTTTGGGAATGGTTCTTCGTTTACAGCATTCCACCTCTTGGGGTTTGAAGTGTTTTTCACATACATAAAGCTCCCAAGAATCGATCCGACGACGCAAATGACTACTCGATCCTTAAAGGTCGTTTTTTTCCAGCCGGAATTCGGGAGACAACGATGCCAGAAGTCTTTCTTCCGGACCCGCAGCCAAATTTTGAACAATTGGTTCCGCGCATAGTCTAAAATCGCTCGAAACTACATCATTGTATACTTTTCACTTTTAGAGTTCTGGTTGAAAGAAAATACAATGGCGCTATTGATTCGCATGCCGCACGCCTGCATGCACTATAAGTGCCACGTGACCAAAATTCCAACATATCCCGTCAAGTGATCGGGCCTTTCAAACACGGTCGTCTATATTAACAACGACTAACGTTATTGCATAATTCTGCCAAGAATAATTTATTTTTCTGAGTTATTTAATGAGTTATTTGGATGTGACAAAACCTCGTATTAAGATAGACGAAGGAGATGAAAGTAGATGTACATATTCTTATAGCATTATTTTACAAGGGGGGATATAAGATTCTAAGGCTCGTAATCAACTAATTTTTTTATTAACTCAAATTTTCAGGCCCCGTTCAGTTTATTTGTAAATTTTACTTGAAAAAAAACAACAAAACACCGTATTACAAAAGCATAAATTCTACATGGTAATTATTCACTGTAGTCCAGGTATATATTATTGGTATTATTATTATTGGTATTTACCTCGGCTGCTCACCACCAATATCATCGTATATTCACCTGGACCTTTCTGAATAATTACTATATACGCGGCAATTAACTGTCTCACCAAAAACGTACTATTCCACACGCTATTCTAACACATGCCCGTATTGTTAAGACATATTCCTATTTACCTTTAGCCCAATTAAAGATAAGAGAAGTGACCTGAGACCTAATCCATTGTTGTGCAACAAACTGCTGTAGCATGATTCCAGTGGTGCATTCACCAAAGTCTTCACCTGAAACATTATCAACCATTATCATATATACATTCGTATAATAACAAATTGGGAGAGTATGTTTTATGTCGCTTGCGTCTAAAACTTCAACACAGCTTGAGTAAATCGTCCAGAACGGACAGTAAGCAAGCTTGAAGCAAAACATGTTTAAAGGGGAACTCCGACAAAAAATGAAAATTTGATGCCGTTCAGAATAGGGGGAAATGCAACGTATTTCAAATCATACATCTCAAATTAACGTACTTTTCTAAAACACTCAACATAAACATCGGACACCCACCAGCATGCTAAACTCTGGCACTGAATATCATTTTGACGTAGTCGCTCCAACTCAACTTAAAATGTCACCCCAATACTGTTCCAAACAGCTACATGTACAAACAACACGGGCGAAATTTCATATTCAGGCGAGGACAACAGTGGCGATAAAATCAAACTGTAAAAATTTGATCCACTAGACGTTGAAGTCACTAGACGTTGAAGTTCTCAAAAGTTGTTGTAACGCCAAATAGGACATTCCAAAATCGTGTGAGAAAAGCATACGGTAGGTAAATGATACTAACACAGGAATAAAATCTTTCCTTCTCGAAATGGTTCACTCAGTAAGTCAATATTAAAATCACAGAGTTAAAGTGGTAAAACGATAGATCTTCCAACACCCGGCAACGGCAACACTGACAAAAACGACTAAACCGAGGATGAAAACAGCTTTGTCAGTGAAAGCTCAGATGGACCGTTCACGGCAGTACTGTTTTGAGCAAAAGTACTGAAATGACGAGGGGCCAAAATAAAATGAAATATACGAAGATCTCTTAAGAAAAAAAAAGACTAAACGGGTGAGAACTTAAGAAGACAAATTTGTATTTCAAGTGATTGCAATTTATCTGTTTGTCATTATCTAAAACATAATATATATGCCTGTCAATGGTTATATAATATGATTGTCATTATATAAGGAGGGAAAAGGCAATAATTCAGTTTATATGACTGTGCAATTAATTTTGTGAATGTATTTGCGGCAACTACCAGATAAATAGCGAGTGAAAAATCCAAATGCTTAAAGATAACAGATATAAATAAATAACTGGGTATATGCGTTAACAACGTTAACAAAAATTAATCATGTAGTACAAAAAGGGAAAACATTTTATTTTAGAAACGGTTGTAGCAGGGAAACCAAATGACAAAAGGCGAAAAAGGTGTATTCATGCAAGACAAAATAAATTCTGTTTTACATTTACATTTATTTTCATTTGGATATCTGTCTACCTATCTTACTTAATATTCATTAAAAGTAACTTAAAGGCTCTGCAACTTGTTTACTATGAAGAAAATTTGAGGTTGGCTGATTTTTACTTTTGTTGTTATACCTAGGTTAATACGAGATTTATTCTTTATTTTACTCTTTATTTTATTCTTTTATTTTAAACATTCCTGGTACGACAGTGAACTACTGGACCAACAATGAATAAACTTGGAAACTCTCCGTTGGACACCTTTTACGCAGCGGGTAATTTGGATCGATTGGCCAGACCACGCTTCACTAGATGGGACCGTACCAGCGATAAGTAGACAGGTCTCTTGGCTGAAGTGCTGAAAAACTTCTCGTGTGTCGTCGTAGGTGGCCTAAAATGGAATTGGCTTTCTTAACACACTTCATGGTGTGTTCTTTTCATGTTAATGTTTTATTCACGATCAGACCGAGGTCCTATTGAAACGACGAACTCTTTAACTGATGCTCACCAAGTTGGTAAACTGACTTCATCGGATGTTTCCTTCTGGCAATCGATAGACTTTCACATTTACCAACGTTAAATTTCAATTGCGATGATGTACTGACGGAATATAACAAGTCAAGTCCACCCTGCAGTTCCTTTGAATCATTATCGTTGTTAACAATCCTGCAGCAAATACTAGATCCCGACCTACTGTATCTTAAACGTGAACAGTGGTCGTGCAATATTTTCACAAAGCTTCTCAACTTCGAGCGTTGACTCGATTTCTAAACCTAGGGAGTGGGAAGCTCTGTACTATTAGCTTGTGTTCGGCTTGCTGTGACTTGCTTGACGAAGTCAAGAAAGCATATTGAAACATCTATCAAATTTCGGTAAGGAAAAATAATGACCAGTCCAAGGTAAGTTGATACAAGTCTTTGAGAGAACTGATACTTGTTTCAGGGCCGGAGAGTTACATTAAGAAACTACATATCTAGCTCAGCTATTACAAAAAAACATACTTTGTCCTTGTCTTTCTTCTTAAGAATTAATATACTTTCGCCAGATGTATCAATTCCTGCTCGTCCAGCACGACCTATCATTTGCTGATATTGACTTGTGCTCATCATGTTCCTACCAACATAAGGAGACCTGAGAATAACCCTAAATAAACGAAACAGTTGCCAGAGAATTTTATTTTGTTCAAAAAAAAACATATTGAAAGAAGTTCAAGCTCAGGACATTATCGCTACTCTTCGATCGTTACTGAAAAATTATTTATCAAACGACGGCTCCGCCCACTTTTGTTGTAAACTCCATCAGGCATTCTGACAATCTACAGTGTGAGTGTTTTTTTTACAATGTCTGTCTACATTTACGTCCCACTTCACAAAAGTTGACCACGAATTTTCTGGGCCACAGCCGAAGCCTGGGGAGTTACTATTCTTGACGTCATTGCTTTACGTGCAAATGACGCAATCGGCTTAGGCAAAAAAAGTTGAGTTTGGTATTCGCAAATATTTTTCCTGATAGTGGTCAAACATGTTTGGTTAATTGAAAAGTTTAAAAACTGAAACGACGTATCAAAAAATAAACTGAAAATAGCTAGTTTTATAAACAGGGGGATAAAATAACTAGCCAGTAGCCCATAATACTTTCTCCAAAAACGAGGACATATTATTTAACCTAAAGTAGAATACCATCTTAAAGACAACTTGTTCTCTCGAAAAACGTCCCGTTTTAATGTTGGCAGTTTTGTTAATGTCCTTGGTGCAACGAGTTTTCTCTGGGTTCCTTTCCTCCCTCAATCAACAATTCCTTAAACTGGACCTTGTGTAATCTGGCTCAGGTTAGGTGACCAGATTATAGACCAGAGGCATATGGTGTTAAGCATCATCAAACAGCTTCATTATCTGCGCAAACACTGCGCAGGAGATAAGAAAACCCCGTAATATTGGTCAGACAACCTAAAGAACAAATACTGGAGCATACACGTACTCCAGAGATCATGGGTCTGCAAAAATGTTCACCCAGCAAAAAGCTCACACTCACCTTTTGGCTGGTAAATTCACTCCAGCTGCAAGTGTTGACGTACACGTAAGGAGGCACAGGGTACCCTGGGAGTAAGCGTCTTCAATTAATTTTCGTTCATCCATAGTAAGACCACTGTGATGATATGCGATACCGTAAGGGATTACACGACGTAATATTGGACACAAACCGTCAGCGTTACTCTTTAATGCTCTCAACAATTCCTGTTTTTCTTTCACATTTATCTTCTTAAAATCACTAAAAAAACAATACTGTCGAAAATCAGTCTAAGCTTTTACCTGGAGAAAACTTTATGAAGTAGAAAAACATTCCGAAAAACTTGAGAACTCAAGAGACGCTAAAGAAAACAAAGTACAATTATGAAGGTGATACATCTGAAAGAGATTTCAGGGCAATTACCAAACGTAACGATTTACAGGCGTGTACTCAGGTCATACATATACTGTACAAGGTGAACAAAAAAGTTGACGGAGAAAACGGAGTTACTGCGTTATAAGTGTTTAAATTTGTAATGTTTATCAGTAATACTAGTGATCCCTCGCCCTTTCGTAATTGCACATCATACAACTTCTACAATATGCTACTGTTATAATTATATAATTATATAATTGTGTAATAATAAGGGTAAAAAGAGTCGTAAGCAATGGGAGAAAACCATCCTCGTCCGGTAACTCAATCTCGAAACGGGTCTGGGTCTTGGGAATTTAATTTGGCCCAGATCAACAGAGTTTCTTCAGCATTGCTTGCTGACGTAATGTAGTCGTCAATATATCGATAGTACACAGCGACAGAGAGAGATAAGTCACAATAAATAGCTTGGTTCTCAATTCGGTGCATGTAGAGAATGGCAAGTATTGGTGCTGAACCCATCGCCAGACCACGAAGCTGTTCGGAGAATTTTCTTTTGGATGTGATCCTTTTGCTTATTGAGCTCAGGGTTTTCCAGTTGAATGTGGTGTCCTTCCTTTAATTTAAGCTGAAATTTGGTAGTAGCAGGGTTTATTATTTGAAAGCACTCATGTGTCGAAACTGTTTTGCAATTTGGTGAATCGTGTAGATGTTTGTAGGTGTTGGAGCTCTTGCCATAATGTGGATGCTCATTTATTCTGGGCTGGAGATGTCTGTGTGTTTCTCTAATGTACCGAGATTTACATCCCGTGAAAGTAAAACGACAGATAAGGTGAGATCTCATCATGGTAGGGATTCTGTCCTTGTTTGAGATAAAATTGTTAATCTTTAGTGCTGTAAAAACCAGTTTCAAGTCAATGTTCAGGCAGCAGCGTTTGACCAATTGGCGGATCTTTGTGTTACTATGGAGTATGAAAAGAAGGTACCAACGAAAAGTACCGACTGTTTATAGTTAGATTGTATATTATCAAGAGGTTATGGATAT
>JAOBAZ010073778.1:0-11988 GCA_026546875.1 Pteroeides caledonicum | reverse complement strand
TTTGGATCAAAGAACCACTCCAGAGATATTTTCAAGTTATACAACTTGGCCCCAACATGGGGCCAAAACAGCACCGATTGGGCCATTTTGGCAACACACAGGGCCAAAATGACCCACATCAAATGATAGCTATTTTCATTGATTTCATTTCAAATGATTGCAGTGATTTATCAGTAGCAGCGCGTTTGCGAAACGCGATGTCATACACGAACCAGGCCAACCCAGAGAATTTTCTCTGCGACTCGCGAATGAGTTGCTGGTAAGCAAATAGCTCCGAGGCTTTGTATGGAAAGAAATGTACCACGACGCTTTGGGGAGGCTGTGAGCCAACGGTCGATAAAGTCAATTGTTCGTCTCTTTTGGTGTAAGACGGAGACGGGAATGGACAAACTAGAACCACCCGCGGCATCGAGAGAAATGCGGAGATTGTCGTCGTGGCCATCAACATTTTCGGGGAGCAAACAATTTAAATGAACGTATTCAACATTTTTGATTGCCGTCACGGTTTTACAGGGTACGTGAGTGGCGAGGGAAATAACTGATTGTAGGATTTCGGGTTCTAGGTGATGCAGAAGTGGAGGGGGTTCCTGAGGGTTGGTGGATGAAGTGAAAGTAGGGATAACTTCTTGCAGTGACAAGGTTATTAGCGTTTTTAGGGTACTCAGTTGTTCAGGCGTAAAGGCGGCGGCTGGAGAAGGTACTTCGTTGTCGAGCGAGGCATGTTGTACTTCAGAGCGGTCACTAATGACGTTATCGTAAGGGTTAGAGGTTTGTGGGGCAGCTTAGGAGCTTGAAGAAAGCGCTACTGGTTGGTGGGCTTGTTCGGAGAGGGCTACTTTCAAACGGGCGAGGAGGACGGAACGGGTGCCAGTTAAAACCAGTTTAAGCTGGTTGAGGCGGAGGCGAAGATATTCGGTGGTGAAGTTATTAAGGTGGGCATCGTTTAGTAAGCTTTGTGGCGAAGAGCGTTGGCGACGTGTAGAAGGCATGGCCAAAAGAGCGTTGGATAAAAATTTTGCTTGCAAAAACTAGCTGTGACTAGTTGTTGAAGTAAAATCAGAGTTGCGTGTTTAGCTATGCCAGAGAGTTTTCCGGCTGGCAAATCACAGGAACGTATTTGGCAAAGTTTTACGTAAGCACGTAACCGACCGGTAGCGATTGTCAAACTGTAATTGGATTATGACAGTGTTGCTTTTATTAATCCCAATTTCTAAATATATAAATTGGTCTCAAATAAATGTTAAATAATCAGAAATAAAATTGTGTGTCGTATAATAAATTTCTCATTGAATGGTTTGAATGTAGTACGGACTGGAATTTTACTCGTTTCTCGGAAATACATACGAAACTCGTAAAATACCAGGTCGTATTACATGTCAAACCATTTAGTAAGCTATATAATGTCAAAGTTTTATTGAGAAATTGTGTTTAGTTTAAGAGATATTAGTCTTCGGAAACCCATTTCCGAGAGTTAAACGGCATTTTCCCGAAGGGGGCACTTTTTTTTGAGAAAAGTAAAGTACAATAAATACTCTTTTAACTACATATCGCTTTTGTTCAGTGTAAACAGGTTTCTCGAGTGTGTGATGATAAAACTTTTCCAATGTAAAAAGCGACGTCACTTTTGACTAAACCTGAAGGAGTTTTACAGCAGTTCCCGACATGATGATGTGTAAGATTTCCGGTTACAAAAACATCAATAACTTGAAAACTATTAAATATTATACGTTGGAATTTTATCAGTGATCTTAAATCACTGTTTTCTTTAACATGATTAAGAAAAATTAGAGATTTTTTTGATTGACCTCTAAATACCTTAATGTGGAAACCAAGTTTAGCATTATATTGAATTAATTCATTTACCTGATTGTTGATTTATTCACTTATGGCACAGAAAAAGGAATAAACAGAAGATCGACTCAAGTCGGAACCTTTGAAGTTTGTGTCCTCGGGCATATCACATTACGCATGTTGTCGGCCATTACTCTGGCCAGTAAACTTTATGTTAATTAACAAAACAGCCAATAAACAAGCTGAACTGGCTAGTCCGCCATTACTTTGGCCAGTAAACTGCATAAAATCTGCATAAAATATTGGGGACACGTTGTACCCCTGAGTCGGCCTTCTGTTTGTTTCTTATTCTGTGCTTATGGGTTATAAATTTTTAGTAGTGGTTCTACAACGGATTATTGGTCATGATTAATCATGTTACTGTATAAATTTATGCAGTAACATGATTATGACCAATATATTGATTTATTCACTTATGGGTTATAAATTTCTAGTATTGGTTCTACAACGGATCTTCAAAATTTTACAAGTTAACTTGAAACTGAAAATATGATCAAGAATATAAAAAACGTTTTACTATTACGTCTTACCCGAACGCTCCGCGAACGTGGAAGTCCATGTGTTTCAACTGTAACACACCACGTTCGTTGGTTAGGGAGATCTCGTGTTGTTTTTGATTGATTTATACTGGATTTTTCTTTTGTTTTTTTCTATCTTCAATGGTTTTTTAATTTTCTTTTAGCATTATATCCGTATTTTTTTCTTTTTTACCGTGCCGCAGTAATTGACGCAAGCTGTTGCGACCACCCTGGAACATGGTTTATGCTAAATATTTGTCCCTGCATGCAAGTCTGGGTTTTTTAACGTATTTGTATAGGTAATAGCGTGGATTCGAGTGCAATTTGGAAAACATGCAAGAGTGAGTTTTTCAAAGATTATCAAAATTACACGAGTCCGAAGGACGAGTGCATTTTGAAGTCTTTGAAAAACTCACGAGTGCATGTTTTTCCAAATTGCACGAGAAATTAAGAGACACGTGCTACATAATTTTATGATAAATAATTTATTCAATTAACAAAATTCATGCGCAGTTGCATGTTGTTTTCGAATCGTGTCAGAATAGAACTGTTTCAACGTTTTTACCATAACATACTTAATTTGCATAAAGACTTCCTTTTTTTGGCACCGGTATTTCCTATAAATTGCACTGCTCTAAACCAATCAGGATTGAGAAATTTTTTATGTATATTATTAGTTTATGTAGATGTGTATCGTACTATGTAAAGTATGCATGGAATCTATCGTAAATTTTTGTTTCAAAAATATTAATTAAATTGAATTAAATTAAATATATTTACTCCTTTTTGTGTTTTTAGTGTTTTTTACACAAGCTTTCTTTGTTATGGTGATATTTCATAATATCATTCACGCCAGATACATCAGTTACAAGAAGAAAGGAAGCAACGATGGCATCAACGAATATAAATGTTAGTCTAACCGAAATAGATTGGCTGATGTCCAAACTCAGCTGTCCGATTTAAATCTTCTTCCCGGTTTATTTCAGTTATGGAAAATAAAATTGAATGAACTGATGAGTATAGATTATAAATAAGAGTTTGAACAGCATATGCTAAAACAATTATTCACCTCAGTGTCCCGTCTAGGTAGATATAAGCCACTACTCACTTCCACGTCGGTAAATACTGTTGTATTCTGTTTGTTAACTTTCCATGCGAATCCTGTCTCGTCGCAAAGTATGCCCCCTATTCTATTTGCTTAGTTAGAAAATTATATTTAACACCGCTTTACGTAGTAATGAAATAAAACAATGATTTGAGATGCAGATTACTTTTTCACAAAGTTACTCTAATAGGGTCTTTGGTTAATAAATGTTTTATATTCTTCTGAATGAAGCTAATGAAGAGCTTTCTCAGAATTCAATGTCTAAACAACAAGTTGAACTGTAACCAAGCACATTAAAATGAAAAAAGTCATCAAATTATTTGCCATCAAGCATAATAACATCAAAGTGCAGCTATTTTAACTACATTGCCCCTATCTTTCAGGCCTAGTTACGCCACTGTGTAAAACATCGTTAACAGCACAAGTTTATATCTTAAAGGTATCCTGCACTCTAAAAACACGTATCAATTAAATACATCTAAATAAAGTGAAATAAAGATCTCTATGCATTAAACTTGTCTTTTTTTTCATTTGTAATTTACTTTCAAAGTTAGGCCTCTGAATCTATGGAAGCCACCATCTTGATTTTTGATGACGTAACTTGGTTGCTTGATTGGTTGATAACCGCCAATTTCTTTCTTATAGTTAGTAAAGTATGACCGCAGCACTTATTATTAATCAGTCATTACTCAGCAATGAGTGATAAAAATGGTAAAATTAATAAACGAAAACTATTGAGGAATATGTCAATTTACGTCATCAAAAATCAAGATGACGGCCCCCCCATGGATTCAGAAGCTCAACTTTGACAGCATATCTTTGTTTCACTTCATTTGGATGTATTTAGTTGATTTGTTTTTAGAGTGGGAGATTCTTTTAAAACTCCGTTAAAACATTACGACACCATAAACAATGTTTCTATGGTGACTAAATAACTAGGTAAAATCTCATTGGCACATATTAATATCAAGGGCGCATTGAGGGGGGGGGCACAGCCCTCCTAAAAAAATAACCGAATCTTTTTTTGAGCATACCGTCAAAGGTAAAAACAACTAAATGCCGCAGACATTTTGCAAATTGCAAACGAGAAATTAGATGCAAGGTATCACATTGCATTTTTCCCTTTCCGTGCATTTTTATTTATAATATGATTGAACATAATATTTGTCTTGAGCTAGAACAAATCAAAGTAATGCACACAACCAGTGAACAACCTATTATTGGGGGGAAGGCTTCCAACAAAATTATTGGGAACCAGTACCCCTATCCCCCCCTATGTTAATATCTCTAAACTAATGAACTGCAGGATTACGCCAACTAATATTTTTTTCTTGCAAAATCGTGGCAAACATACACCTTCAACTCCGCTGAAAATAGTTATTTATTTCTTAGGGCCAAGCTATAGAGATCTACGAAATCATATTACTTCGTTTTTCAATGGTAAACGGGAAAAGAGGGTAAGTTCTTAAACTTAATTGGGGGAAAGACCGTACAATGATCAGTACTTTGTAATAAATATTTATGGGTGTTGCAATTCGAATGGTTTCCGCCACGTTATCAGGTAAAAGTCCAAAGAAAAGACAAAACACAAAGTAGTTATACTAAAGTCAATAAATACCTGTTTGGACAGTATCATAACAAAAATTGAGTGCCTTAAACAATTACTCCGCCATTACATTGACAAATACGTATTTCTTTATTTTTTAATGTATCCTAGTTGTGACGTCATTCAGTTATATCTCTAATTATGATATTTATTAATTATATTCGTCTGATATTTTCTAGCTACTCGCAATAAATAAATAAAATATAAATGAAAATATAAACAGTAGTATTAAATTTCCGTCCACAGAAACTAATTTTTAGTTCTCTATGTTAACTGTATTGGTAAAAATGATTAAAGTGTGGCCTAACCAGGGCCGGTCATATAAGGCCCTTCATCACTGATGAAGGGCCTTACCGCATGTGCTTACCCCTGGTATGCTTGCAAAGAAGGGTTCCAGCTTAACTTTGCCGTTAATGTACCAACGGCTTTCGTACATATTATTTTAACCGGTAAATAAAATATACTGTACTTAATTATGTGTAAATACACTTGCTGTATTTGGGCAAATATTGATTAGTTTTTTTGATGAAGTCTACTGACATAGTTTGTTTTCACTATCACTTTTTATTCGTATTATATTTTATTACACTTTTTTTTCGTAATTGAAAATTGTTTTTTTTCGATTTTGAATTCAATCATCAAATTCTACGTCAATTTATGACGTAGAAAACTGTCAAAATTATCCTATAGAAAAGCGAAAGGAATAAATTATCATCGATTTTCTTAAATTTTGACCTCGTATACTACGTCATAAAATACTATATAAGTTGACATAGATTATGCACCGCATGCAATCTTACCAACAGTGAGGGCATAAAATTTTAAAGAATTTTTTGTGTATAAAATTCAAAACAGAAAAAGAAAGATTTCTATTAAATAGAAGATAGAAATCTTCCTTTTATACCAGTAAGTTTTTTTTAAGTATATTTCGCCAGTTCTCCTCTAGGTTTATTTATGTAAAAATAACGCTGCTTATAGCTGTGACCCTTCGTACAAAGTATTGTATTACAGTCGTTCATTTCCTTTAACAATGGCCGACCAAAATAGCAAAACTGCACTGCATGTAAAAGGATAGTTAGTTCAGGTGGCATATTATCCCTATCACTTGCGGACTTTTGAATGACGCCATTTCATATATACTGGGCTATATTTATCACAAGTTCACCTGAGGCATAGTCGATCTGCTATCGGCAATCATGTCGCTAGCATGCCAAATTCAGATATTCGAACCTAAATTTTTTGTGTCCTATCTATAAAAGTAAATCGGAAAGGTGTAGACTTTTGGTATTACCTGTTCACAACTTTGGAACAGTATAGACTTAAAAATTCGTAGACTACCAACAATTAAAGCCTCAAGGACATGTTAAGAAAACAAATACTTGAAGTGAAGTGATGAAGTTGAAGTGCCACGTAGGCAGTATAAAATACAAAATAGAACTGCGAAAAGGTGTTAAACTGCAAATGTGATGAAGGCGTTAGTCACGTAGAAAAGACTTTAAGAAAAGGTTTTGGGTTAGGCCATTATTAAAGGAAATGAACGACTGTAATACAATACCTTATACGAAGGGTCACAGCTATAAGCGGCGTTATATTGTAGTTTGTGACGTAGTATACGAGGGCAAAATTTAAGAAAATCGATGATAATTTATTCTTTTCGTTTTTCTATAGGATAATTTTGACAGTTTCCTCACATTCTACGTCATAAATTGACGTAGAATTTGAAGATTAAACTCAAAATCGAAAAAAACAGTTTTTAATTACGAAAAAAAAGTGTAAAAAAAGTGCAAAGAAAAAGTGGTAGTGAAAACAAACTACTTATGTCAGTAGACTTCATCAAAAAGACTAACCAATATTTGCCCAAATACAGCAAGTGTATTTACACATAATTAAGTACAGTATATTTTATTTACCGGTTAAAATAATATGAACGAAAGCCGTTGGTACATTAACGGCAAAGTTAAGCGGGAACCCTTCTTTGCAAGCACGCCAGGGATAAGCACCTGCGACAGTGTCGATAATTGACAACGTCAGATGTTTGCATATACCGAAACAGTATATCACAATATGTATTGTTTTATAATGCGGTATCATTTGTCGCTACACCGCCGGCTTAAGTTAACTTTTGCATGTATACAATAATTAGAATTATTTATAAAATTTAAAAATAAAACTGGGTATAATAAAAATGGCAATGATAGTAAAAAACAGAGAAAAAGAAAAAAAACAAAAAAAAATTTAAATTACATGGCCTTGAATTGTACCTAATACTTGATTTAATCTTTCAGCTTCATAGACGAAATATTGGAAAGAAAGGGCTGCCTCATCCGTGTGTTGGTAAATTAATATTTTTATTTCTATATACAATGGTATTTTTTAAAAATAATATGATGATTGTCAAACACAAAGTTTTGCAAACAGAAAAGTCGTGAATTTGTTAAAAACAACGAATGTAGCGTCGCGAGAAAAACATTTACCGTGAGTAAAATTCCCAGCTCTCGTGTAATGATTGGACGAAACGTTTATCGCATGTGTAAGAAAATGTCAGTATCCATGTAAGGGCCTCTTCACACCATCCCGCTTGCCGGGATTCAATGATGCATGAGATCCTTTTGATGTATGGGAATAAATCACTAGGCCGACGTAAAAAGTTAAACAAATATTCCAGCACTGAGATCATGTTGATAAGACGCCGTACATTGACGAAATGACTCGGGTTATTAAACTGTGTTTTATAATAGATGAATGCTAAAATCATTCCCAGTGAAGGTAAGCACAGTTGGGCTCAAACATTAACCACAACTTATTTCCATACATCAAAAAGATATCATGCATCATTGAATCCCGGCCGGCCCGATCATGCGAACAGGCACTAATACGACACGATAGTCAACGTGGAGAAAGCAAGTTATAACTATCTTGTGATATTAACGCGGCCATGTTGCCTAATTGTTTTACTATAAGTCAACTAATTCTTCAAAAATATAAATCAGCTACTAGACATGCAGTCAAAATACTCTTTCTTTAGCAAATATGAAACCCAGTGACAGTGTATCTGCCAACAATGCAGATGTTTTTTTCATGGACTAATGACACGAGTATATTATTTAAAGTTATCTGTGTTCTTATCGTTAAATGTCTATTCCATATTTTGTTTACTTTTTTGTCTTCACTATAGAACTGTGTATTAAATTGACTAAAACTCATCTAAAACTTCACCAACATCATTTCGTTGTACTCGTTTACCAGTTTAGCACTACTTTCAAGTGTGCCACATTTCAAATACTGTTTAAATGGTCCTTAGCAGTGGCGTAACTACGGCGGGACCACGTTTCCCTCCTGCATTTCAATTCCCCCTATTGAAGTTATTTTTATAAATACGTGTTATAGATACATATACGCAATCTTGGTGAAATTGTTAATAATATGTATTGGCGAAAATATTGTAAAATTCCAAGTTAGTGCAGTTCGTTTTATTCTGCTTGTAACCGCTGTACGTGAAGCTTGTTTATCTCAAAGCGTGCTCCACAGTCCGCACTTTGTTTGCGCGGTTAAAAAATTATAATTAGCAGCGCTTGTTGTGGTATAAAAATTGAACAATGTACTGTATATTACTTTTTCACAAGTTTAAAAGAAGAGGGCTTTTGCTTAATCTTTTGGTGGCTTTTTCTCCTTTTCAATGAAACTGATCATGAGTTTTCTCAGAAATTCAATGTCAAACAATAAGTTGCAGTGATTGGCATCCATACTAAAAACGCCAAGCAACTTAATATGAAAAATCATCAATTTTTTTGCCACCTAGCATGATAACAAGATAGTGCAATTGTTTTAACAAAAGAAATATACGCTATGCCCTTGCAAATTGTTTTGTGTTACCCTGGGTGCCCTCCCTTATTTTTCACGTTTACTGATCCTTGGTTTTCTTTGTTTTTTCTTTTGCTTCTTTTGTTTTGTTAGCAGCACTAATACCATATTGAGTTTATTAGTCAGGAACCTGGCAACCCTGCTTTCAACCCCTTTACAGGCTCTCAGTTTTTTAGGCACCACGTTTAAAATTGTATAACTTTAAATGCTGTGGGGTGAAAGAAATGCTACCTTTATGTTAGTGATTGTTTTGTATAATTTTTTTTAAGTATTTTAGGTATACGTTATCAACAATAGCCTCTGAGAGCTTAGCTAGTCACAATACACCAATTGTAATGGTCCACTAGATGACTACTAATACTTATTAACTTTAATAAATATAAATATAATATGCAGCCGGGTCACGTGCAGAGATGGTCGAAGACTAATTTATTTTTAGTATGATATTTTACAGTAAATAATACTTTTAAGCATTTTGATTGGTTAGTAAATCTAGTAAATATGAGGCATTATTTACTAGACAGACAAACAAATGTTGTTTTCCGAAAACATTTCCCACACAGTCGTTTAAAATTACGTTGTTGGATTTATTAATTAGTAAAATTATGTACTAAAACAATTATTTACCACAGTCTAGGTGATTATCGGTGAATTTTCACTTGAACTTGGTTTCGGTGAATTTTCACCAATAATCATCGAGACTGAGGTAAATCATTCCCTTCAGGTAGAGAGTTAAACCATATTCACATATGTTCATATTCATAAACACACTTCGGTAAAACATGTCAAGGAATGTTCAAACTAAAATGTCAAGAAATGAACAATAGTAAGTTGTAAGAATAAAGATTAAAAAAGAAGAAAAGTAATTTGCCCTGAATTACTTCACTTGGCACAGAATTATTTTTTTGAAAAAATACACTGCCGCTAACCAGATTCAATTACTTTTTTCATGTATATTGAAAAGCTGATTGTGGCGTAAAATTAGTTTGGCAAGTTTTACCAATGGTTTGTCGTTAAACGTCTTCTTCTATAATTTATATAGGCGTCAAGGTTACCAAAGGTCCGTGTCTGTATGATGGAGTCCCTCCGCAGCTGAAAACTCCGTATTTTATTTGGAAAATCAAAAATATAACCAGAGAAATTTCACAGCACTTTATGGCTGTCACTTCACAAAACATTTTTTTTCTTGTCCCCGATTGTGTTCCTGAAGCTGAATGTAGGCAACGAAAAACGAAAACTTACAATATTACAGCTAATATTTTGTATAACCCTACAAAGAATGATACTATAAGCTATGAAGTAAAATACTGTGTCAATTGTGTAAAAAAACCCTAAAATTTAAACCAAATCCTTTCATAAAAAAATTGTATTAAATGCTAATGATAATCTATAAAAATTAAAATCAAATATAAAAAGGAAAAAAAAATCAGTCGTAAGTGAATTTATAACAATTTTTACAGATGTTCTTTTTCGTTGACTTTTCCGTATAGCACGTAATACAATTATTTCTCATTAATAATTTTATTACGACTACCAAGGGCTGTCCCATATTCTCCTCTTAACTTACACCAGTACATCGGCTTCTCATAAGTATTTCAATAACATTTGCTACACCATTCACAACATTTTATTTGACTCCATCAAATGAATTGTCGGGAGATTATAAGGTAAGGATAAACAACCCATAAATCTTTAGAAATGTTGTCATAAAATGCATGTCACAAAAAACGCCGCATTGATATCTAAATGTTTCCACTTGATGTTCGGATATTGGTTTTCAAACGCTTATATCCCTTAAAATATAATACACGTTTGGACGCACAAATTTAATTCGACACCAATTGCATGATGAAGTTACGTCTGAAATAAACTTAGACTTTTGGGTGACAGCTTCGGGCATGTCAATTTAAGGAGAAGCTAAATAGTGGTTATACAGTCTGCGCATGTCACGGGTTTACTATGTTTTTATATATATATATATAGAGAGAGAGAGAGAACCGGAGAGAAAGAAAGAGAGAAAAAGAAAAAAAAAGAGAGAGCGAGAGAGTGAGTGAGAGTGAGAGAGAAAGAGACAACTTTATTTCACCACGGTAATTTCATTCAATTTACATAAAAATTGCTTTTCAAGAAAGCCGTAAAAAAGAATTAATTATTAACAATTATAAAAATGAGTATAATTAGAGATATTATTAAAAATATTTTGGCTAGATGTTAGCTTAGCTGCTGATGGTAAGCTGTTCCACAGAAGAGCGCCACTGTAAGAGAAGCTACGTCTAAAATACTCTGTACTTGGCTGAGGTATTTTACGTCAGAATCGCGTAAGTTGTAACTATGTGTGTTGGAAACAGGAACAAAACAGTCACGCAAATGTTCAGCAGCCTTGTTAGTCATAATCTTATGCATAAGCATGACTTTCTGTTTTTTTCTTCTAATTTCTAGATTATGCCACCCAAGATCTTTAATGATCTCAGATGATCTGACCTCGTAACCTGGCTTTGTAACAATACGTGCAGCTCTGTTTTGGAGCTTTTGCAGTTTATTTTTCAAGACTGCTCCACAATTTCCCCAAACATTACTGCAGTAGTCAAAGTGAGACAATACCAGTGACCGATATACAGAACTCATTTGGGATTCATTCAATAAAGGACGCACTTCGCAAAGCATGCGAAGGCCCTTCAGAACCTTTGGTATAACTATTTCATTGATATGTTCTTCCCAATCTAGTTTTTCATCTACAAAAACTCCCAATAATTTAGCTTTGTTAACTCGCTTAACCACTTCCCTATCCATTTTAATTTGTGGATCACGAAGTAGCTGTTTCAATCTATATTTTGAAGCAATAATAATAAACTCTGTTTTTCTTTTGTTTGCCAACAGCTTGTTAGCGCAGAGCCAAATATTTAAGTTTTCCATATCCTTATTATTAATTGTTCTAATTCCTGAACCGTTTCTCCCTTAACCGAGACATAAGTGTCATCGGCATACATTCCTGGAGATGTAGACTCTAAGCAGTTGGGAAGATCATTTACATACAGCAAAAACAAAAG
>JAOBAZ010073667.1:0-11991 GCA_026546875.1 Pteroeides caledonicum | reverse complement strand
TCTGAATCATTCTTATTGGTTGTTTACCTCAATATTCAATAGCCACGTGATCACGAAGGTGCACAAACTTGCATAAATCTAGACAATAACAAACAATTATTCAATATTTATTGAGTTTCCAGACCATCTACTCTACTGACTTTGATGGTGGCTTTCCTCAGCGTACTATGATCAACTATATGTATCATGAACTGGTTGGCGCGAATTCACACGAATTTACGATGAGAAAACTTCAAACATAGGAACACACGCACAGATATAGACCATTATTGTTAAAAATGTTATACATTTTTTTTGCTTCCTCCCACGTGTTTACAGCTATATACTATACGTAGCATAAAGATTATAATCTCTATGATACGTAGGCCAATACCTCATTTGAACTAATAACTGCAGACTGCTGTCCAGAAAGTAAAGTGGCTACAGTTTGTTGAATGGTTTGATATTATCCATGCAATAATTTGTTTTGTATCTTCAAGAGTTATTTGTAACAGCTTTAGTCACAAAGACACAAAGCTTTACGCGTCTCTTGAATATTTTCTGGGAATTTCGGCTGGTGAAAACGAACCGATTATGTTTTTAAGAATTGTTTGAATGTTGAAAATATCAAGGATAGTACGCTTATGCGTAGAGAAAATATGATTGCTATTTTTGTGTTAGAGCAAAATAAATGAGTGTGAGTGAGAAATTCCTTTTGTTAGCAGGCATTGGATCAATTGTTAAATATTTTATTGAATATTTTCATTTAGACGTGAGTTTTACAAGAGCAATCTTGTATGAAACGCATTCAGTCACTTCGTACGGCCGTGGTATTCCGAATCTCTCATACCATAAATGGGTGACGAACTCCACAGTACTATTAGATATTAATTTATGACATATTTAATGAGATAAAAACAATGGAATTTAAAAACTGCATAGAAAACTATGTGATCAATATAAGTATTGTTTTTAATAAGAATACTGAAAACATTTAATTCAGCGACTTCTAAGAAGCTTATTGGACAAAAAACGTTTTGGAAACTAAAGTAATTGTTTCGATCTTTTTTTGCAGTTTTTAAAATAATTTAATTTTTATTGGGAAAAAATGTATATGGCAACATATTGGTATAATTCTACGAAATATGTATAGCTAAACAAACGACACAGCTTACAGCTGTAAATTTAATAATTCAAGTCGCCTTGATAACAATACTTTTGGCTAAGCTTTTTTAAAAAATAACACAAAATAAGAATTGGTAGTCAATTGAACAATACAAATACATTGAATAACTAATTTTGAGCTGTTATTTGACCAAGTTTAAAATGCGCCACTGACTCCAGAATGTAATTAGAAACTTCTAAAAATTTAATTGGGTTAAGGAATTTGCGTAAGGCGCTTAGCAACCCTTTGGAATTTCATTTGTTTTTACGTCACTCAAATATTGGGAAATTAACGCAAGATGCAAGATGTTTGAGCACTTGAACAGCGAATTTTCCGGAAAGGGGTATATGGAGTGATGTTGTGTAGGAGTTGTGGCATTTCAGACTGATACAGGCAGAAGACGTTTGATTTCATTTTCAATTGTTCAGATTGGTTTGGGACAGACGCGGGCAAACTTGCCTTTTGTACGGATTTGTGAAATGATTGGATTATGGCCGAAGTGACCAGACCGACTTACAAAGAATAAATTACAATGCCCTTCAACAAAATTATGGGCAAACGGAATTCGTTAAACCTTGAACAACTACGAAAGCAAGAATGGGGACAAAATTACATCGACCATTTCACGGTAAATTACTACAGTTAATTTGCATGACCGTGTGTGTTAGTAATATTGCTATTAATATACAGTGTGAAATTAATTTTCTTGACGTCCGGGTGAACTTTGAAGCTGAAGCATAAGATATTTAATTATATAATATTGATGTTTCAATGTCGTTGAAGTATAACCCAGAACCGATTGACTTACGTCGAACAGCGAGTGGCGAGAGGTGGCGATGATTGAAACAGTACCAGGGTTCTGGAACAATACCAGTCAGTGGTACGAATCGATAAGTCTATAGAGAATTTAATTATTTTTTGGTTCTAAACCTATAACCAGGTAATAGAAGTACACAGCAATATATTTGTTGATAGTGTAATGATATTTTAGGGTGATTTATATAGGCTTGCTTACTCAATTATCTTTTTTTGGAAATATTTTAGCCGAGGCCAGTATCCCGACCTTTGAATGGCGATGCTGTAATGGTAAGCACACAACCGCCAGAGCGCCAGGTAAGGACCTATTGTATATAATTTATGTTTTGAATACTTGTTACGATAATGATGAAGTTCCTATTGTATTTCTGTCGACAAATTTTTGTGTTATCACACAATATATCATTGATCTTTTACCAAGAGAAACATTGAAGCGGTAGATTCAATGAATGTTTCTCATAGTCTTTTCGCGCACTTCCTTGCTAGAATTAACTCGAATATTATACTTCCTTGCTCTCTTCCTTGAATATATTTAGCTTATTAACTTTGTATTTTGGCACCGACATTTTCCCTGACGAAAGCCGCCCTTAGATATTTGACTCGGCTCTATTGTCTACCAGTTAATAAGATCTTTATTACCAATATTCAGTTAAGCATGCACTAATGCAGTTGTAATATCATTTGACTTGCAAGCGTTATATCGACCACATTTTTCATTAAAAAATAGCGTTTAGCTTGTCTAAGTATTTTTGCGTTTTACATTAGTGATAATTATTTACATGCGAGAGATTAAGAGCACGTACATACCGCGAAAGATTTACAAGATAAGCTTTAGCATATAGCTCAATTTTTTTGTTTACTCGATATGACGATAACCAGTCATTAACATTCCACCCTACTGTATTCTTCAAACGTGTCTCATATGAAAAGCGTCAATATCAGATTAGAATTTACACAAGAAAATCAGACCTTATTGGCTAACGCTTCTGAACAATTCACTAACACTTCCACTTTCTATTAATAATAAGAAACCAAGCAAATCTTAAATGAATATCTCCGCTACATTTGCACAAAGTGTTCATTACTTAAATATTTTCGGATTTATAAGTTATGTTATTGTAAACAATTTAATTTCGGGCCTTGGTAACATAAGACTGCATTATGCAGTCAATCTAAAAATGTAATTTAGTTTTTGGCAGAGGAAGTGATTTGCTTTTTAATCTCTTCTCTTGTTAAAGATGTATTGTTCATTTTGTTAACATCTGGGAATGCAGTTGGTCTTTCGGTTTCATATGGCATATTTGAAAGCTTTATTTCCTTGATTGTTTGCTAAGACGCAAGAGGAAGTGATAGATGATACTATGTTATTTCACAGTATTTTGGCGGTTCAAGGATTAAAACTACACATCACTTTGAGCAAGCATTAAGCAAAATGATGGTCAACAAATGTGCGGGGGTCTCCTTGACACACACTGACTACAAGTAAAAAATTGTAACAACCTATCTTCTTTAGAACTTAGCAACATAAATGATAGTTAAGAAATACAGCACTTTTTAGCATAGCAATTTGGTGTTAGATTTCATCAGGTGACATGAATGGGCATGTATGATCCAAAAAGCTACCGTAATTAGAAATGTATACTAATATCTTCCCTTCCAATTTTATCTGTGTTTAGTTGATAGTTTAGTTTATTAAATGCTTTCAGAATTGTGTTAATATTATTGTTACTTAATTATTACCGGGACTGTAGTGGATTGACACATCAAATTTTAGTAATGACCATTCAGTTGTTAATGTTTTTTCAACAGTACAACATCTGACCAACAAAATAACAGCACTTGAAGTAGTATTAGTGACAAGACACAATGTCCTTATCACGACTAATATTTAATTCCTAGGTAAATATCAGTATGTTTTGGAGGTTAGACATATTATGCTCTGCTGATAAGCATTTTATATATTTGTAATATTTGGAACATTCTAAGAACTGTGGAATATATTTTCCAAACCACTAATTTCATATTTGCATTAATTTTATATTTATAGTTTTTTTTCAGTTTAAGTTACTAATATGTTATTATGTTGAGAATGTGACTTTTTTGTTTTGTTTTATTTTAATTATAACAGTAAAGTCATTACACAGTGATGTAGTGAAGTATCTTAAGATAATGTAGAATTTTTTGTTGGCTGTGGGACAAAAATAATATGGATTTCTCATAGAATGCCAAAAGGGAGTTCAAATTCCCAGATAAAATTGATCAGTTTTGTTTGTTACCAGCTAGCCAGGCCTGTACCATTCAGTGCTGACCATGTTCCGAATCAGCACTGGTTTACATGAATATTATGATTATATACTGGTACTCTGTTTAGCAAATAATATTTATTGTTGAGAAAATGTGAATTTACTGCATTGCTTATATTAATATACTGGAAACAAAATGGATTTCTTGAAAAGAGCTTTTATATATAATATTTTGTTCTTATATTTAGTCTCTTGATTGGGGAGAAGAGAAAGAAGATGATGCTATTTACCACGTTGTCTTACGTAAAGTTCGTTACCACACTACAAATAAGTTACCCCATGATGAGTTTGTGTCTTATCTTGAATGGGAAACACAAAAACGTCGTACACTAAAAGCTGGAACACTGGTCAAGTTAATTGAACAGTTATTACCTGATAGTGAATTGATTGATGAGGTTGATCCAGGCTACTTAATTGCATTTCTTACCATGTACCAGACATTTGCTTCAGCTCAACAAGTTATTTCAGGAATATTGGATAGGTAAACAGGTTTAAAATGGTTTAAAATGTACATTTTTTAATGTATAGATTACTTGTTGTTGAGTTTTTTGATTATTTAATATTTGTTTGGTGTTAGGCAGAGTAAAATTATTTGATAAAACAGAATTAATAAGATCAGATCACCCTGGACAGTAAATGGTTCATTTTTGTAATACAGTACTTAAAAGTGTTAATTGTTTTACTGACACCATTGTGTTCATACAGGGTTTGGACAGTGAGAAAGAACAATGGGAAATCTTGTAAAAAGTTTGAAAATGTTTTAAGGTAGTTCTTTTATTTTTTAATGACCAGTGTTGCCAAGGGATTTGAATTTATTACAGTGAGTGGTCATTTACGGCCTGCACTGATGTAAAGGGGTAAACCCATATGCCGTGGGTGCCGACCACAAACTGCCACTTAACCCATTAAACAGCGGGAGGTTTTTCTCTGATAAGTAAAGTCATCTGGTGTTAGAAAGAGTAAACTTTGTTAATTAAGTGGCTGGATACGACTGGTGTCATCATTAATGCATTATTAATTTAGAGTTTCTCAGTTGGTGAAGTGTGAAAGAAGTGAGAAACAGATTCCCCTTAACCAGCTATTGGTGGTGGGAGGTTTCCCTTGACAAGTACAGGTAAAATTGTGTGGCATTGGACAGAGTAAAATCTGTTCGGTGGCGGGTTACCGCTGTCCTGTGGTACATAGGTTAAATGGCATGTGCGTGAAGGAGAGAGCATCTTTCATGTTGTGACAAGAGCATGGCAATTGATGGACCTCCCACCCATGTTGAGTAGTCACCACCCAGGGCAAACACTGCTGTATGAGTTCAAGAGGAACTTCCTAATAACATTGGTGGTAGGAGGTCTATGATGGACAACTAAAATCATCTGGCATTAGATAGAGTAAAACCTGTAAATGGCTGATTTTGTCTGAGACTATCATGTTTTGTACTTTACAACCAGTATACTGCTACAATCCTGGCAAAAATTAACATGGACAGCGCATACACAAACTGTCTTTTAATAACGCTTGGTGTCTTCCCCTATAATGATTTCCCCCCTCCCCCTGATCAATGTTGTTTCTTGGAGTAGTCACTATTGGCAATTGCATACGGACATCTCACAACATTGTGCGGGGGGTGGGGGGTCATGATATAAAAAAACAAATCCGAACGGTTAAGCACTGGTGTAGCGTGAAGTGTCCACATAATTTTGGCCAAGATTGTAGATTTTATTTTCTATTTATACTACTTAGTGTGCTGTTTGTAGTACCTCAACTTTCCATATAAGCAATTTTCTTGTTTATATTTTAGAGGGACAGCCCGAGTACTTTTGGTCTGGCTTGAGCATTTTCCAAATGATTTCTCCACAGATATTGGGTGTGAATCACTCAACCAAATTAAAATGTTTGCCACAAATGAATTGACACAACAACTAAGTCAAGAACTCGTAAAAAAGACTCAACAACTCATAGATAAAGTGCTTATTACTCCATTTGATATACCTGGTATGTACTGACCATTGTTTTTTATAAAAACTGCTTCGACATAACATTTATAGATTAAACTAAAAGTACAGAGTATATACAACAGATCAGAAATTTATATAAACTATATATTTTCTATAGAACATTCACCTTCGCCATCATTATCATTCACTGAATGCTCCAGTGATGGAAGCACATTTTTCTCAGATGCAAGTGGATTGCATGACTTTGACCCTCTAGAAGTTGCAGAACAACTTACATTAATAGATGCAGTAAGTGATACAGGGGTACCTAGTAGTCTTAATTTAGCATTAGCCAGAGTAAAATATGTAAAGTGACCGTTTGTGGCCACACTGTAACACATGGAATAAATGGCCAATTGTGGTCAGCATCGTGTGGCATGGGTTAAAGAAATAGTCTCAGAGTACTTTCTTATTAACCCATGGCCTGTGGGGCATCCCCTGAGCAAGTAAAATTGTCTGGCATTAGTCACACCACAGCACCTAACAGACCACAGCACATGGGTTAAAGAGGTAGTCTCAGAGCACTTGTTTTTTAACTTATTGCTAGCAGGGTTTTACATGGGTGAATAAAATCTTTTAATCAGTGGTGCCAACAGCAAATGGCCATTTGACAGATGATTTTACTCACTCAGGAAAAACCCCTTGCTGGCAATTAAGTAAGCATTTGTGGTTGGCAGTAGTATACATGGGTTAATAAAAGAGAAGTTAAAGAAGGGCATATTGGCTAATACACCCTTTATATAATTACATCATTTGGCCTGGGAGCCTCGCTCCCATGAAACGTTAGCCAATTGCTTTGGGTCTTTTACTGACGACAGTGAGGCTCCCAGGCCAAAAACCATTCATGATGTAATTATCAATTAGGGTGTGTATTACATGTAATACTAAGGTTGGTTAATATTTCTTCATTTTATAGAAACTTTTCATGGCAGTTGTTCCTCGTCATTGTGTTGGCTGTATTTGGTCTCGTCGAGATAAACATGACAGCGGTGATGTAGCAGCAAGTGTAAAAGCGACAGTAAATCAGTTCAATGCTGTGTCCCATCGTGTAACATCAACTATTTTGGTTGCTGGTCCCGATACAGGCTCACCCAATGTACTACAACGTGCAAAAAGGGTTGAAGCTTGGATTGAAATTGCTCAGGTAAAAGAAATTTACAGAAATATCAAAAACAAGTACACTTTCTTCTATAAAAACTGGAGCTCTTCATTTGACAAGTAAATTTGTCTGGTGTTTTTTAGGAGTGTAGGGACTTGAAGAATTTTTCTTCTCTCAAAGCAATAGTTTCAGCACTGCAATCAGTTTCAATACATCGACTGAAAAAAACATGGTCTTCTGTCTCAAGGTAAGAATAGCAAAATTATTATGGTAAAATTTGTCCAAAACATACACTGATTTCCTTGTGTTAGGGTGCACACATCACCATGTTTTACTTACAGTTATTTGGTATCACTTAAAAACAATTTATATACCTTCAATATCCATGCCCTCAGCTATTATATATACCTACTCTGTATTTGGCATTATTTGTTTCATCCCACCCTAAATTGTAGATACATGTGATGTACCTACAATTGTATGTGTATATATACCCCCCCCTGCTAGTTTATTTTGTGAAATTACATTCACAGATTTGTTATTTACAGTATCACCTGGCCTGACTTAATTATGCCTAAATAGAATGTGAAAATCCATCTGTCAGGACAAAATTAAATGGATATTGTTAATTAAATCATTGCTTAAATTTGGTCGAGGCCATTGAGGACATGTCCTGCAATAAACTGAAATTATCCGTGGATGCAAAATTTTTCTTAGATTTCCTAGCCCATTTTTGGCCGCGATATCATTTCACAGTAGATTAACTTCGTCAAACTTTCATTTTAGAAACTCTGCAATTCCAGTGTTTTGTTTTGGAGACGGAACTACATTGCGGAATTATTTTGCAATATTACCTGGGTAAATCAAAAATGGCCTAGGATTAGCTCAAATTTGATGCCTAGGACATGTTTGTCCTAGGTGTGAAAAAAACAAAATTTAAGCCCTGTGTTGTACAGTATACATTACCATAATTATGCTGTAAAGGTTGATCAGGTATTTTCTTTTTGACTAAATTCTAGGTATCATCTTTCATTATTTGAAGAACTTTCAAAGTTAGTATCTGAAGAAAGTAACCAGCAGACTGGTAGAGAAGTGTTAAAAAGGGTAAGTGGGAAAAGAATAGTTTACTGAGAGTGAAGAAGAAACACCAGATCAAGCTGGGTCTATAAATATTTTATGGAAATCTTTGTATATTATTTAAAGGAAGGAACAGCAAAAACAGTTGAAATTAACAGAAACAAGACCTCTTCTTTAAAACGAAATAAATCTCACAAAAGTCCAAACAATGTAAGTTAAATTAGCAGTAAACTAAATATCATTTAATGATCATATATGTATTTGAAGGATGTCTAGTTACAGTATTGCAAATGCAATAAAAAAAGATGATTTTTTTGGTCAATTTGAAAACTTGAGCCAGGGAAGGTTGATGTTCACACTTTATGACAGTACAATGCTTCATCTTTGTCACTTATTTTCAATTTCTAGAGTCTCATCAGTGGAACAGTTCCTTACTTGGGTACATTTTTAACTGATCTGATGATGCTTGATGCTGCATATCCTGATTTAGTAGGTGTACATGTAAGTGACAATTTAAATGAAAATAATAAATTAGTGGCAAGATTGATCAATAGGGGAACAAAGGAAAAAGTGACAAAGGAATTAAGAAAGAAACAAGAAAGAATCTTTAAAAGAATGAGAATGAAAAGGGGTATCAGTGTATAAAATAATGAATTATTTTTTTGTACCTATGTGCTATGCTGCAACCCACCAAATTCCTTGAGAGAATTTTTTCTTGGCTAATGCCAGATATTTTATTTGTCGATGAAAAACTACTGGCTGGTAATGGGTTAACTTACCATTAATTTTTTAACCTTTATCTTCCATTTTTCTTATAGGAGAATTTAATTAATTTTGAAAAGAGACAAAAGGTAGATTTTATTCCAGTTCAAACTTTTAGTCTTTTTGTTCAACAATATAATATATTCTTGCAACAAAGTGGATACCGATATGTTTCTTTGTTTTTTTGTCAAGGAGTTTGAAGTCATTGCCCAAATCCAATTGTTTCAACAGTCAGCGAAAAACTACCATATTTTACCAAATGACAAATTTAGGATATGGTTTGATTCATTGGAGACTTTAACTGAGAAGGAAAGGTAACTATTGTCCTTCTTAGTGAATATACTGTTTTCAAACTTGGCTTTCCTCAAGCTGTAATTGATAATCAAAATGATTGTTCTTTTCGTTGTTATTAATTTGAGTAATTTGTGTTTTTTATATGACATTTAGTTTCAGTCTGTCTCGTAACTTAGAATCACAATCTCTTCCAAAAAGACAAGCTTCATTATTCAGGATGAGGTACGTTACTGACTTAAGGATATTCATTTTTAATGTCAGTAAAAGTTGGTTCAACTCAACTTATACTAACATGTGTTTGGTTTTTTAGAAAAATGAAGAGTGAAAATGATTTAGACAGTATTGGAAAAAATGAAGAGGATGAACCAAAGCCTCATGCTGCTCTGGATTGTTCAGACTATAGACGGCAGGTAAGAATGAAAGAAATGATGGGAGAAAGGCTGGGAAGAGAAGGGGAAGAAAGGAAGGTAGGAGGTAAGAAGGAAAGAAGGGAAGCAGAAAAAAAAGGAGGAAGGGAATAAGGAGGGATAGAAAATGCCAATGATGAACGATAAAGAAAATTATAATCAAAAGAGTACAAAAGCAACTGTCAAAAAAAAATGGGTTAGAAATAAAATAGTTTGAACTTTCATTTCAGAATTCTAATTCATCAAGTGTTTCTGAAGGAAGTAATTCACCTTATGGGACAGGACACATTGTTCGTGTTAGTATTGAAAATAGAAGCAGTTGTAACTTGTACAAGAGTATATGGGTAAGTAAATTTAGTTTTGTTTGTCAATAGTCCAAGTGCTTCTGCTGCAAAACAATTAAATAAATTTCTATCTGTCTAAAGAAACAATAATAAAAAAATAATGGCTGTTTTGTATCAATAATTATGGTACCAACCAACGTACAGTACTGGAAGACAAAACAGAAATAAAAAGTTAAAATTAACACTCAAACAAAACTTAGTTATATCATTTACCTGACATCATATTTTATCTAGGTACCAGAAGGAGTTCGAACATCTGTTGTTATTAAAACATGCTTAGAGAAACATGGCCTGAACTCTGAATTATCTGAATGTTATAACTTAGTACAAATTTTACCTCGTGGAAGTAAGTGAATTATTATTTGATGTGTGAACTTACTGGTATATACTGTATGTTGTTTTTTTAGTTTCCAAGCCTTCACAACTTTTAAGAATCAACAAAAGTTCTACTAGGCTAAGAATTATAAAAGCATAATTCAAGTGCTGTGCATGTGTTATAATTTACAACAACCATCTTTGTACAATTGGGAATGAGTATAGTTAGGTAATCCAATAAATTCAGGTGTGATTTACTGGTACTATCTAATCAGTTGATTATATTGGTGGTTGCTCAGATGTTAGACTATGAAATGCACATGTTCTGCCATAATTTGTTCCTTTATTTGTTATTACAGATGAATTAATAATTCCAAAAAATGAAAATGTCTACTATGCAATCAACACAAAATCACAACCACTGTCATTCCTCTTAAGAAGAATTAAAAGATAAGAGATAAAACTTTGTCCAGTGATGTGTGGATCAGACAAGGTATTTTGGAATGCTTCATTCTCTGAAAAAACATTCCACTGTTATGGGGTCCAAAAAGTGTTTCCTGTTTGGAACATACAGACAGCATCCAAATCTATCTATTCATCTGTCTACACAAAATGCTTTCAAAATGCTTTCATGGTTTTTTGAAACACTTATTTTTCTTTCTCAAGGAAGCATTCACATAGTTTTTTTTTAAACTGTATAAAAAAAAGTTTTATAAAATAAAACTGCAAAAGGTAAAAGGAAAGATTGGTTCAAATCTTGACAGTTTAAAAAACTTACTTTGTTACAAAATACAGTACAAATTTATATAAAAGAAAATAACCAAACTTGATTATGGGCATAATAATCAGTATAAAAGAATAGTTTTCTTATTCCAAAAATACCATAATTTTTTGCATTATACTGTACATGTACTTCCATTTCATTTTGACAAACACTGGGCTAGCTTTTTTGTATTTTTTGTAAACTTATATTTTTACTGGTAACTTCAAAAAACTTGTAAATATTTTAATTATTTTTCAAACTTATGCATATTTATTGTGCTTGCATTTTTAAATATTTTGATATGTATATATATATATTATATAAAATGTATAGTGTACATGGGTTAATTTAATGATTTAGGTATACAAAAGAATTGACAATGTATTCAATAAAACTGCATTTACTGATATATCAACCCCAAATTGTTTTTATTCAAATATTCATTCATGTTTTTACACGAGCAAATCTCAAAACTTAATTGACATGTTTAACCTTTTAATGTCCAGTGTCCTGTATACAGGACAGCTGCAAGAACAAAAGAATAAATGAGAGCAAAACCAAAACAATGGCACAACGAAGAACAAAAGAAAAAACATTTGGACCTTAACCCTTTATAGCCCGTTGGCCACCTTTAGTATTTTACTCTGTCTAACGCCAGACGATTTTACTTGTCAATGTG
>JAOBAZ010073556.1:0-11995 GCA_026546875.1 Pteroeides caledonicum | reverse complement strand
TACAGCATATAACGTAGAATATTTAAATATAACGATGACTCATTGAATTATATTCAAACAACATATTAGCATTTGATTTCCCTGAACATCATACACTTTCACCCACAATTACATCACCAACAATTTAACCCAAGGGTATAATAGGTTGTTAGTACTTTTTTACCACCATGTTGGAGTGTTTTCGCTGTTGTTGTCTATATACCAGTTAATACATGAATATTCAATAAAACATAACATAATGTTTTTAAATAGAAAATGACTCAAAGATATTCCTAAACTGTACTTTTTTTTGTCTTTGTTAGAATTTGGAAAGAAAGCTTTTTTGAGCCTGCCTAATTAAAAAAGATGATGTGTTTGGTCAAAAACATCTTGTCCTAAACTGATGTTTGGCCGTAATTCAGGTTGGCTTAATATATCACTTCAACGTTTTTAATGTAATTTTATAGAAAATGGCCATGCATGATCCACAAAGTTATGCGCACAAGGTAGACATGTGAATACACCTCATCTATAGAGGGATTTAAAATGTTCGTTAAGAGGAATATCGCCGATGATTTTTTTTAAAAACAGTCGTATAAAAAAATCACGCTGATATTACGAGGTTTTGTTTGCCGGAATCAATACGTACAAGTTTTTTTGATTCTTTTTGTTCAATTCTAAAATCACTTTATGTGAGTAAAGGTGTGTCGGTCTTAACTAAGCAGCTCCGGCGAGTTAGAATTGTTTTGTACACCCTTTTGCCGGTTTAGACCACTTATACCGCATAATATATTATAGGCTATAGCTAAGGGAAGAGCTTGGCAATCGAAGTGTGAAAGAAGCCTAGTTCTTGATGAAACTGCGATATTCAAACGGACTTTACCGCATTGCTAAACCAAAGCGAGAAGTGTTATTGGCAACAACGACGCTTCCAATGGCGAAAGTTGACGGGAAGTCATAGTGGGTAAAACGACAGCAGAAGGGGGCAGGGGAAACAGAAGAGGTAAGCCCGTGGACTGTGACCACTATAGCTGGTTACTAGCTTAGTGGGTAATCGCCTTGTTATAATCCAGGTGTGGATGTTGATTCCTCTTGTGATTCGATAGTTTTTCTTCGGGATCGTCGGTCTAACATCCCCAAACAGTATTCCTAAAACTCTATCATTTAACTTCTCGCATAGGCGCAAAATTACAACAGGCGTTCCGGTCTAGGGAGCTATTCTTTATAAGAACTAAAGTACTCCATCAGTATTTCGCAATACAGTCATGTGTCGCCATCTTTATATCAAATCCTTGCTTACTAGTATATGTGTTCACTTAATTTTGAAACCAGGAACGTTTTTGCAAATTGTAAAAAAACATATTTCAACGGGTCGACATCAATCGTCCCAAAACTGAATATATTATAGCCCATCTGCATCTTCTTTTCCACTTGAAAATATTCTTGCACAGAAATCTTTCGTTAATGTGACTTGAAGGGTGAATATCGTGAGCTTTGCTTTGCAGGTGTGTATATTGCAATTATATATGTATGTATGTATATATATATAAATTATATATACACGCTGAGTGTATGTACATGTATCTCTACATCAAATTAATTGTTAGGAAAAATATTATATTTCTTTTGTATAAAGCTCCTCCGATGTGAGCAAACTTTGTCTTTTCTTGACCTATGTTTAGAGAAAAACAAAAGTGCTTTATATTGCCGTTTCTTTCCGCTGTCGCATTCGGAAGTTACCTTTCGGAGTTTGGTCCACCCAGGATGAGAACTTAGCGGTAATTTGCATTCGAAGTAATGTTAATCATTTGAACCCGCTAAATTCTTTAAACAACTCAAATCCTTGTATTCTTCCCGACATATTGACATTAGACCAGCACATTCTTTCAATAAAGCCATATTAATAGATAATAATCGATAAATCTTTACACACGAAACATCGAAAAGAAGATCTTTATCAGAAAAACATCTGTGTCTTAAAGTCTTTTGAAAAATTGCGGGAGAATTTTACGTTTTGCTATTAGCATGCTCACCGATTGCATGCTCTAATCGAGTGTAATTATTTTGTTTCTCAAAAACCATAGTTTCGTTTTGTAGCATGAAGACTTATTTTTGAATGATCTGTCACTTTTCACTTGTATTAATTATAACCCAGATGGTAAAATGATGTGATTCCAATATTCGGTTGACAACGAACTCTTTATATCAACACAGCTCTTATCTCCTCAATATACTTAAAACGTGCTTAAGTATTCATGCGTTTGCATGCGTGTTTGTATGTTTTGCATGGTTTGTCGGTTTGGCGTCGAACGACTGCATGGGCGGAGATTATGCATATAATAAAAATAAAATAATTAGAAATAAATATGCTATTTCATCCTGACGAACTTCCACCTTTATGGTGGAAGTCCGTCGGTATATGGTTTCCTTTCCCTTCTACATTTTCGGAAGTCAAAGGATACAAACATGCCTTCAATCCCACAAACAAAACTGTGAACCAAAGCATAGAAAACCGCGTTGCTCAGTAACACGATCTTTCAGAGGAAAACGCACCAATTCTTAAGGCTATCTGTCAACCTTCCATGAAGGTCAGATCATAATAACAAAAATGAGTGCCTTAATAAGACATGTTGGCTTGTCTCAGTGTTGCCCTGTTTATCTGAAAGCTATGGCTTCCAATTAACTGTCAACTTTGTGCGACCCAGTTGGGCGATATCCCGTGAAGTTGAAACACGATCTTCGGAGTTATCACGAAATACTCAAAGCTTGAGACAATGAGTGTTTTCCATAATTTGTAGTTTTTGCAGAACATAAAGTGGTTAACCCGAGTTGACAGTTGAAATCCAGCTAAGCAAAGGCAGAGCAGTCCTTTTATGATTCCGCTGCAAAACCTTGCTGAAAGCAAAGTTGATTCTGTTTAATTAGTTGTTTTACTTAATATACAGCTAGTACACTTTCTGTTTCGTTGATAATTTTGTATAAAGGAAATTGGCGCGCAAAGCGCGATGTTATAACAGTTTTTTTTTTGCCAAAATACCAGATATAACTAAAATCCAGCTCATCTAATTTTTCTTGAAATCCGTTGCCTTTAATAATATCCGGCGAAGCTCTTGCTGTATTTATCTGCGTTTTTGTTGACTTTAACAGCTAATAGCATTGAAATGTAATGAAATCAACGTGTACGATAAGCTTTAGATCAATTTGACTACATTTATAGAAGATCCGATCGTTTATTTATGTAACGTACATTGCTATCCTGTCTTTTCGGTTGTCAGAATTTTGAAGGTTTCGTGTTTCGACTTAACCAAACATAGTCAAACCAGTGGATTATCTTCTTGTATCATGTGCAGTTTTTTATGCCAAATTCCCCCTCCTCTATATTCGTTTCGTGGTAAAAAAACATGATACGTTATGTTAACTAACCGAGAATTAACACCTTCAAAATTTTGCCTAGGTTTTGAAGACCTATCTGTTCTGTATAAGGTTTCATTTTCACACCGCATGATTTAACTCTAATCAAGTGTTTTAATGCGCCAAGTGCATGGATCGTCTTTCATGGACCCAAACAAAACGAAGCTTGGACTTGGAGGAAACGAGCGTCTTTTTTACCTCCCTGTTACTCACGAGTCTTTTCTATTTATATTTTATAATAATCATTAGCAGAATGTCTACAAAGTAGTTGTTTAGTGGTGTCGTTTGAACGTCTTATAGCAATATCACAGTGCTTGTGTTCACTATAGTGTTTGCTGCCCCGATTGACATTAAGAATTTTTAGGTAAAATTAATATGTGCCCAATCTTCTGTATGTTGTGTCGAGGGTTTTCTCACAGGTTGGTCATTTGGCTTTTTGTTTTTAGAATTTTTTTGCAGTTAGTTCAACTTAGAGAGAATTTTGGGTGACGTTGTTTTGTAGCTAATACAAAAAACCTGTACTAATATTATACTGGGCAAGAACTTCGCCATATCAGCAATGTGAAGATTCTTCGTTGTGTAGAGTTGTCCATTGTTTTGAGGTGTGCTATGTCCGTTGGTCAACTGTATGCTTTTAACAGTTAATTATCACAGGTTGTTGTAAGGGTACGTATTGGCAAGTATTGGTCATTGCTATAGACACTTTTTGTTGTATATTGGATATATTAGTTTGTCGACTGTAGCGGTTGGGTCGTATACATATTGGGCACAAGCTGTTCGGGGAAATGTGTTAACTGTAGGAAAATTAACGCTAACTGACACGATAATTTGCCATCAACGAAACGTTTTAGCCGTCAGCTATTTATAACGATGTAGAATTGCCGGCAAGCGAAGTGGCAAGAGGGAGAAATACAAGGCGAATAATATAATAAGCAAGGAAATGTGGCACAAACATGTAAAAAGTACACATTATAATTAATTACTGAGTAATGATTTTTACTGCATCCGTTTAGATTGAATTAAGCCTGTTGTGGAGTTAACTGGGTTTTGTTATTTTCATTTATGTCTATTCTTTATTCGCATTCGCTAATAAAAATTGTATGAAGTATTGTGGGCTTTTTCTTCTCTGACCGATGTAAACGCTGAGCCTGATAAATTCGATTGTTTTTGATTGCCTAATACAAGAATATATCGTATTAAGTAGGATAAACCTGCCCCCAAACACTGCAGGTAAAGTGTTGCAGCGAGAACTTCCAACACGAACTTAAATAACGATCATAGACTTCTCTCGTAGCTTTACAATGTCCCAGATAAGCAATAACTTCTCACCGAACATTGTATAATATCTATGTATAATAGAACATTGTGCTCGTATATTCATTCAACTTTCAAGCGAAAAGCTTAAAACTATTCTGCTGTATCAATTAAAGTTCTGATGTTACCAACTTTATACCTTATATACACAATAGAGTATTTGCTCAATGTGAACATTATAGCTTAATATATAAGTTTAATAAGTAACAAAAAATGTAAAAGTACGTGTTTTTTGAGCTCTTATCAAAACACACATGTGGTATATAGCATTGTAAAAGGTCTTCAAACGTACACCCCCCAAACACAATTGTTAAGCTGATATACGACTATGCTCTTGTTCTTCCTAACGTGTATTATTTCCGGTAAGTAACGAGCCGTCCATCTTGCTCGTCGTTCAATATATCCTCGCTGTTTATTCTCAGTGAGAAGGGCTGACAGTCCGGAAACCTGAGCTAATCTGTCATTACTGCCTTTGTCTTTGTTACAGCCATCGAAAACTTGTTCTGGGCTTGACTACTGAAATTTAAGTATTTTTGGCAGTATCGAACCTTAAATTTCATCCCTATTAATTTGCAGTGGCTTAGAAAGCTGCCCACGAATGTTGGTCCGTGGCTGAGTTTTGAAGGGCAATACATTACTTGTTACATAATATATCATTTAGGCTCACATAAAGGCTCGAATCGTGCCTATAATATCAAGATCATCCACTCGTGTCCCGACTGCCATCTTCGAACACGATTACGGCTTCATCTTACCATCAATTTACATTCATAATTTGAGCACGTTATCAATTATTGACGACTTACATACGCCTTTGAGACCGAAGAAGAGCAAACTTGACAGCGAATAGATAATCTTGCTTTATTTTTGTCGCCTGAAAAACGCCAGTTGGTTTCTATATTTATATATTTAATATACATATTTAACTTTCAAACTATAGTAGCGAATTAGTCGCGGAATAAAGTCGTGGAATGCTAGAAATGGGGGCAGTTTACAATGCAATGAATTGCCTACATTGTCGAAAACGGTTGTGTATCTGTATAAAATTTTAGCTCGTTCGCTCTTTGACTATCATGTTGGCGATCGCTTAGTGTCAATAATAAGAAGCTCAAACAACATAAGAGTGTTAACTATCAACATCATTTTAATGTATTATTGGGAATGTAACGATTAGTACGTAAGCACTCTTTGCTACATAACTGTAGCTCAGTTAGGTATTTATACAAAACTTATCAACTTACCTCCACCCTAATTCCAGACGGTTTTGCTTCTAGGGTATTTAGGTAAAGCCAACATGTTGCCAATGAATATAGCTTGATAAATACAGTTCGTATAGACATTGTAAACAATGGAATAGGTATAAGGAATTAGAGTTCTCCCAATGAATCCTCGGTGATGTATTGTTCTTCGAAATCCAGTACTCCCAGGCAATTTTATCTCTGTATTTACCACTTTGAAGAGTGTTGTTTCCTTTCACTAGCTAAGTCAAGGTTGTTGTATAGTTTCAGCCGAACAGAAACGCAATGACGATAGCTTTTAATGACAAGCTGCTATATATCGATAATTACCTCCAGTGACGTACGTACTCTCAGCGGCTGACCATGGGAGGCGGGCGCATGTCAGCAACCACAAAACTCATGATATTGATCGTCGCATAGAAGTTAATCAATGAACATATAGAAACTAATTGTACATTTTCTTTTGTCGGCCATGTCATTATATATAAAAGCGACCTTTTTTTAAGAAAAGATAAACAGCTGCCAGATTTGGAGAAACCGAAGTATTTATGTCTTTTGATATTATTGAGAAGTGACTAAAGCCAAACCTTGTAGAGCCGTAAAGCTGTCTCCTTTACCAGGTTGGTTTATGACTTAGTACCCCGATACAAGTGACCACACGGGCTTTCTATCGATAAAAAATTGAATAACTAGCGTCTGTCCCTAAGTTTTGAAACCATAATTTCCACAGTCAACTCGTACTTTACTTGTAATTTATTCAATTGGCAAACAGTCCAGCAAGACTGAAGGCCGAACAAAGCAAACTCATTGAATGTTTCTAGCAACTATGTTATGGTGTGACTATATGTTCAGTCCCTGGAAGTAGTACCTAATTACACACACAGCATGTCTTCATTTACCGTCCGCCAATTAATTAATTAAGAAAAATACAAAATAGAATCGCTCTTTACTCTTGATATTCCTATAGATTTTCTCCTGCATCTGTAGTTCAGTTTGTAGAACATTGATATAGGACCTGGGTGACAAAAGGGATCGCCAATCCAGCGAGGATGTTCATGGGTAAAGTCAGGATTAATCGTTGTTCCACCAGCATTATTGACATCCAAACAAGGTTCTTGCAAAGCTCTTGCTTCTTTGAACAACTTGTTGCCGGCAGAAAGCATTTTCTTTATTCCGACTATAAAATAGTCTGGTGTGGGCATCCCGGAGCCAAAGGAAATAATATATTTTTCAAATCGTCTGGCGTTAGCGTGATGTACTAATTGAGTGACCAGGCGCATTTGTCATAATATTTAGCCGTTTGCCTTTTGTTTATGAGTTCTCCCTTGAGAGAGTAAAATGCCAGAAGATCGTTGGGGAAAAAGAGTTTTTGCTATCTTGTTCTCGTTGAGAGCTTTCCCTTTACGTATAATACACACACAAAAAAATGGGGAAAAGCACACAGATTGAACCATGAAGATGATATTGTAGTTGAAAACGTTTTCTTAAAATTATTAACCATATTTTTACCCTACTGATTTCCGTTATTAACTTTTTGACGGTTAGAGCATGTTTTATTCTCTTATCCTGGTATACGCCAGACGATCTTACTGGTTAACGAAAAAATTTGAAGCTATAGCAGCCAAAATGGTTAATTATGCTAATCACTAAATATTTCGGAAGCGGAACCGATTGCTATTCGGCCAAATTCACCCACATTTCGAAGCTGGCGTTTTTCAACTCTTCCTGCCTTGATGTGTCGCGTCCAGCTCGTTGGATAATTATCTGTAATCCCAAAATGAACAGTATTTTCAAATA
Source organism: Pteroeides caledonicum (assembly GCA_026546875.1). Taxonomy (NCBI): domain Eukaryota; kingdom Metazoa; phylum Cnidaria; class Anthozoa; order Scleralcyonacea; family Pennatulidae; genus Pteroeides; species Pteroeides caledonicum. The sequence goes on along the minus strand of JAOBAZ010073556.1, from coordinate 4,256 downwards.
AGAATTCGAACGGAAATACTTGCGCTTTCTGTCTGAACCGCTGCGCAGATTAAGTGGAGAAATGTTGTTTTTCTTTTCGATCAAAACTGTCAAAATAAATCTAGTTCTTAAAGTAAGTTAAAGTGTAAGCGCTTTAAATCTTGCTTCAGGCTCAAAGGACTTTTATGACAACCCATGCTCAACTATTTCTAAATTCTGAATGTCCAACTTGTCCTTTTAGGAGCTACATTTAAACAACTGTGTTCTAACCATTGAAATATGACAAAACAACTCAAGAGATAAGGTGGTTACATTGTATGGTGGCTGGGTTTTACATGTGTGATAATAAAAAGGTCTTATTTCCGTCAGAGCGCAACCCTTATCCACCCAATCAACAAATTACTTATTTGATCATCATTGTCACATACTTGAAAGCGGACAAAAGGCGGGATTATTCTGCACTAAGATTTTTCCTTCACGTCTGTATTATTATAATAGGATATATTATTATTAGAATGAAGAATTGGAAAACGGGGATCTATCTTTTATGAATGTCACCAGCATTTTCGGCTGTTTTGGTAACGATATAGAATTATGAATATATGAAGCACCGACTAATTTTTTATTGTATGAATTTTAACAGAAGACTACTTCCATGAATTTTCTCGGCTCTGCCTAAATGATAATTCGCTTTGGCTGAAGCGGGATTTCAATTGGCTTCTTCGGGATTGTGGCACGCTTCTTTCCGCATTGAGCTACGTTTTCCGCATTGAGACTGAAGACGAGTCCTTACACATTGTACCATTTTACGTTCTCCTGTGAAAAATACACAAGGCCAAACTACATGTGGTTCACGTGTGGGTTGGTTCACATGTGACATGTAGTAGCACATGTGCCATCTACCACATTTGACATTTGTAGTACAAATGTGGTCGTCATGTATGTGACATATATATGTGATATATGTAATACATATATGGTCATCGTGTAAATATGAGTCAAACGTGACCTATGTAGTATTTATGTGGTCATCATGTGAGTGGGTGTGACATATATGTGACATATTGTACATACATGGTCATCGTGTGAATATATAAGCCACATGTGAACAATGTAGCGCATATGTAGTGGTTTGCATGTCACCACAAATTCTCTTTTTACTGGTGTATTTTTTAGAGGTGTTCTTGATGACAAGCCATTCAACCCCTCGACACCCATTACGGTCTTCTATCTAGGCAGCGGTATTATTCAAAAATCGATTAACCCTTTCATGCATGACTTTCTGGGAGCTTCACTATGACAAGTAAGGTCGTCTGTCATTAGACAGCAACATGCAAGAAAGGGTTATCGTTATTGTTTGGGTTAAGATTTAAAACTTCTCTTTTACAACATTCGCCCATAATTCTGTAAAGAAAATACTTGAAATCCCAATTTTTCAATTTTTCATCAATCAACCTATGTCTTTGAGCAACCGGCTTCACGTCAACTTGAAAGCAAATCTTTGGACATTTGGTTTCTAATACTTGGAGACGCAAATTAGTGTCCTTGATTTCTAGAGTGTCCTCTCAATGGCGCCAGCTATACCGGAAAAAACATTTTTTTGCCAAATAAAGCAATCGCAGTACACATCGTAAGAGGAGACTGTCACAAAAAACTTGGTGGCTAAAATATAGTGGTTTGGATGATAATTATCGCATTTCAACGTCAGAAATGTTTTCTACCACGCGATTGTCACGGCAGGAAAAGTCCCCTTGAAATTGTCTTCTCGAGAAGTGAAATCGTGTTTATAGTGCTAAACGATTTTACGCCAGACTTTTTTACTCGTCAAGGTGGGAACTGATTGGGTCTTCCAGGGTTAAAACTGAGACCTCCTGTCTTTGTTTAACCCTGTAAAGTCCGGCTTGAAACTTCTGTATTTTACTCTGGCTAACGCCAGATGTATTTTACTCGTCAAGGTGGAGATTGCTTGGCCGGCAAGGCTATGGTCTTCAAGGTTGAGCAGACTATACCTGTAAAACCAGCCGCACATTGAAGCTATGTGCTTAGCTAATTGTTATGTAGGAATATGAAATCGAATTAAAAACGCGTGTTCAAGCTTGTTCAACCAATCATATCTCGATAACTGCTTAGGAGTGGTTGTTCCGCTTGATTTCATATTCAAGACGATCAGCTAAGCACATAGCTCCAGTGTGCGGCAGGCTTAAGGCTTGGCACGAGTTAGTGAAAATCGCGATCAGGACTGGAGAACAGTTAAAGCCTTCTGAACAGTTAAAGTTCCTGGGGCCGGTTGTTCAAAGCTAGGTTAGCTTAACCCGCCTTTGAACAACTCAGCCCTGGCCAAGATATCACAAGCGTTCCGCCATTAATTACCATGATAAACTACCAAGAAAGCTTGGTTTTGTTGACCATTTCCCTGTACAACGTTATGTTTTGGCGGCATCGATAACTATTTAGAACACCAACTTTTTCCTTGTTCGCGTGCCAAATGCAGTTTCAGTTTCATATTGCGCTGTCGTTGGATGCTATTCTATAGTTGCTACATCTAGAATTCTGGCACTTTCTTGTCATCTGATATTCTTTCTGATTTAACCATGAATGGTGCGTTTTGGCGCTCAGCGTCTGTGCGAACCAGTTAAGCTATGAACCAATATGGTAAAAAACGCTTAGGTTAGTTAGCTTAGAATCTAGGAAATTAAAGGGCGGTAGTCGCCAAATAGTTGTCACTAACAAGTTTTAGTTCCCATAATTCTAAGTACTGTAATTAGATTTAAACATTCATCAGACTGTGTGGTGTATGTTTTCTAATCCCTTGTAGCTTTGCTAATTATTTTACTCCGACGCCTAAAAATGGTTTTCCAGTCATGCAGGAAGATAACCTGGCGTACTGTACTGCCCGAATATTTAAGCAATAGACTATTAGTCTTTCTGGATCGAATATCCTGTCAATTTGGCGAATACTTTATATCCGGATTTCCATTTATTTGTTTTACTTAAATAACCCTAAAGCTGCCAGGTTTCTCTCATCTGGGAGCTCGCCCTTAACGAATAAAATGGTCTTGTGTTAGACAAATAATAATAAATAATTTGTCAATGGTGTTATGAAGGGTTAAACTCTACCGGCAGAGTTTTGTCTTGCCTTGGTGTGTAAAATTGTCTGGCGTTAAAAATACTAATGAGTCATCACAAAAATGAGATCTTTTCCTTGCCAAGTAAATCTCCTGACGTTCTAAGACTGAAATACTAGCTTGTGCAAGTCTTTTTTAGGGAGGATGTCAAACCTCTCCGGGGGTTATTTGAGAGGTGCGAACCTTCCTATATCGCCCAGAATATCTGTAGGTGTTCTGGACGTCTTTGACTAACGCCAAAACGCAAATCCTGCAATATTTTATTAGTGTGAGTTATGTAGGCAGAATTTATATAGTTCGTTTGCCCGAATACCACCCGTCAATACATTTTCACTGAGTCATTCAGTTAACAACATTGCCCAATATATTAAATTATATAATAAGTCAATTACAAATCGACTATTTAGTATAACTGCTTTTTCATTATACGACCTTGGAACTTATTTTTTTTTTGTTTCCATCTCAAATATCATTACCAATGCCAAAGCAGTTGCACCGTTATATAATGGTAACATTACATTTCCACCCATGCACATTTGTCGCTGGATGGATACATTCCAATACTGTAAAACATAGCCTTACATCATATCTTGTCAGTTCTTTGTCGTATAATTCTAGGCCTATACGAGAGACGTCGACAGCTGTCTGGATATCGACTCAACAGACGCTGTACTATCAGTTTCAAAATATTAAAATATCAAACGTTTTCCATCCATTAAGCCAAACGTTTCAATTATGTATATATTTTAGTTTAAAGCGTTTCATAAAAACAATAAATGCCTTTGTATATATTGTTAGTCATATATTGTTCTTTTCCTGACGTAGACCTAAGAAGAACCAGACTTTTCTCAAGGAAAAATTTTGACAAGAAAAATCGCGTGTCGTTAGAGTGATGGACAACTCAGACTCTACACCAATTACATGGAGTATTTGAAATTATTTTCTCGTTTGTGTCAAAACGTTTTTTTATCAGGTCGTCGTTTTTACCTAAAGTGTTCCCCAGAGCATTTCATTGTCAAGTACTATATAGGGTTTGAAAATGTAACCGCACAGATCACCCATTTAACCTTTCTATCCTGTCGTCGTGAGAGGTTATCCATTATCTGTAAAATCGTCTGGCGTCAGCCACAGAGTGAACCGTTGAAGATATGG